>JACXGJ010004783.1:0-43085 GCA_016801105.1 Esox niger
ACACACACACACGCACACACACACGCACACTCACTCACGCATTGTAGAACCCGTCTGATGGACTGACCAAGTTGTCCTCAGGGAATTCAGTCTACAGGAGGGACTAGAGTGCCCCCTGAAGGTTTTATTTAGCCTCTTTTAGCAGAGAGCCAAGCTCGCTTACACACACACACACACACAGGTCAGGCACACACTCCATGGCCCCAGACCCGTCTCCATAGTAGAGTGGTTAGTCAACTAGACCCCGGCTGGTTGTGAGGCCTTGTCTTACACCCCGCCAGTAAAAACCTCACCCCTTACCCCCGCCCCCGTCTGACCAAATGGCCTCGGGAAAAAAAACATGGGAGAGGAGGGTGGGGGCACGGGCCAAATTATTACCATACCTCCTCAACCCTCCTCTCCCTAGACCTCTTGTCTTCCTGGAACCCACAAGGATATACAGGCTTATGTGCTCTCTCACTCTTTCTGTAGCTCTGTCACACACGTACACACACACACGTACACACACACACACACACGCACACAAATTGTACACTTTAGGATGCGTAGTCACACATATGGACCAGGTTTCAGGCATGGTATCTGAACCACTCTAAGTATGTGTCCATTTATGACACGCTTAATCACAGCAGCCTCTCCTTTAGCACACAGCTAAGCCCATGATGTGTGTCTTCCTGGGGAGACTCAGCCCTGGACTCTCAATAAATGACATCGATTTCCCTGTCATGCTTTTCAGAAAGCGAGCCAAGTTTGTCCAAGGTTTTTTCAGATTCTCCCACCCACGTTCATACTGGTGATGGTGAAATATAGCGAATGTTTGTCTGGCAGGCGGTGGGACTTTTAATATTACATTATAGATGTTCTCAGGTTTTTTGGGAGCAGCGAGTCTTTCAGGTTCATTGTCCAAGTTTGCTTCTCTTGTTTTCTTGTCTCGTTTTCAGTGCGAAGATGGCGGGCGTCCCAACCTGAGCCCCTCCCCCTCTCCCCGTCCTGCCCCAGCCAGGCCCCAGGTCTGGAACAGATTACATGTGATATTAAACACATGGCAGCAGTTACGAGAGAGAGAGAGAGATAGAGAAAATAGGAGGAAAAGGAGCAAGGAAAAAAAACACACAAAAGAAAAATAGTGGAGTTGAATATTTGGGATACATGTCAGCAAACCCCCTGCTCACTCTCTCCTGTTAGCCCTTTTTTCCAGTTTCTGTCCTCTCCTTTATCCTGGCTGAGTAAAAACGACTCATCTAACATTTCTAATGTTCACCCGGCCATCTTTAGTCCGGAGACCCTCCACATCATCCGCTCCGGTGATGGTCGTCTCGTTAGAAGTAGGAACACATCATTCTGAAGGTCACCCTCACACTGGGGACAAACGGGGCAGAGCATCCTCTGTGGCATTTCATGGCCTTTTTATAGACCCATCAAAGCATTGACGCCTCTTTTAAAGAGGAACTAGATAAGAAACGACGGGGGGATGGATGGATGGATGAAATAAAGTTGGCTCAGTTACAGATGCAGAGGTCCTTTCAAAGGACAGCCTGCCTTATGGAGGGGAAAGGGATGTGTTTCATAACACTCTTTGATTCTCTCAGACGCTTAAAGCTCATTTTACTTCTGATTTCTGATGGTAATCAAGATGTTACTCAATGATTCAGCGAGAGTCTTAAGTTAAACGGCTCTCGCTGTTAGATTCTGCGATGCGGGACCAGTGCTCTGCTGGTGTGAGAGGGAAGGGTTACGAGGGAGATGGGCCTTTTGTCTAGTTGGTGGTTTTGGGTGGTTCTGGAGATGTAGGGAATGGGCTGCTCCAGGGAGCATTTAAGGATGATTGGGATTGGGACAAATCCTGATGTTCCTTTTGCTAATTGGTGTTTTTTCCTGAGAGGTCCCAGAGCAGGGAACGCCCCTGGAGTACTCACACATCTAACCTACAGGCCGTGCAGTCAGTCACGTTGATGGTGATTTATGTGTGCGCTTGCGTGTGTGCGCTTGCGTGTGTGCGCTTGCGTGTGTGCGCTTGCGTGTGTGCTCTCGCGCGCATCTGTGCGTAGGGGCGAGGTGCGGGCGGGCCGGCGAGGCGCTTGCGGATGAGGCACGCACTGGTGGATGAGGTACATGCAAGCTCGTTCCCTGACTAGTTCATATATTAAGAAGACCACATACTGTGTACATACTGGATGTTTGTGCATGTGAACCTGTGATTCAGACCTCGGTTCAAGTACATCCATATTTGTGTAGTTATAAAATACAAGTTTGAGTGTTTTTTTTCACGCCGTCTCAAAAAGTGGGTGTCTAAATGTTTTCTTTCTACCAAATTTTGGAAGTATTATCCAAGTTATGTTCTGGAATGCTTAGAAGCCCTTTTCAAAAACAACATGCTTGTGATAACTTTTCATAAAAGAACCTCAAATATTCTGCTCAGTTGGAGCAAAAGGCAAATGTTTACTGATGAATAGATTTAAAGAAATCGTATCAGTGAATTACCCACATTCACTATAAAGAAGCAATCCCCCACCATGTTTGGTAAACTGCTAAGGGAGTGTGCTGGTGAAATGTCACTACTCTAAAATACATAGAGCTGTGGATGCAGAGACCTGGATAGGAAACCAATTCAGACTATTGAGGAACTCACCCAGCTTGGGTCTGATTTAGCAAGCTGTTTAACCAAATACCCCTATTAGGGTTTTGGGTGGTATGTGTTGTTGAGATGTTTCCAATCATGTTACTGTACAGGTGAAGTCACTATGGAATTAAGTGATGAAGCTCATTAATTTAAATTGACTTTAAACATGCCGCCCAGTAGACCATCTAGCATAAAAACTATCTGCTCTACTTAATGTGGTATTGTGCTAGGATTGTTAAAATTTCCATTTGAGTTAATTGGCCCAGTAGTGAGCACATACAGGATGAGCGCATACATTTCTGAACTGGTCCCCCGTAGGAACCGAACCCACAACCTTTGGCGTTGCAAGCGCCATGCATTACCAACTGAGCTACGCAGTGTAAACTCAAATACATTCAAGTTTCCTAATGGAATTTTGAAATGTTGTTCATTCCAATATAAGAATGACTGAATGTTATCGAGGTATTTGGATAGCATTTGAGCCCAGGTTGGTTGGTAATCGACCCGTACAGAGGGTTTCCTGCTGGCTGACCTCCCTGATGTGTGCCTTCTCTCCATCTCTCAGGTCCCCCACGGCCAGGTTGCTATGGGAGACCATGCTGGTCAGTAAGCAGAAGGAGGCTGTGATGGAGGTCCGTAGACAGCTAGTGGAGGCTGCCAGCAAGGAGAACCTGCCAATCAAGATGAGTCTGGGTGAGGCTGGGCGGGGACACATCACCCACCGTCATGCTGTACACTGACCACGCTCACGGTTGACACTGCAATTACACGGACCCTCTGGACTCTGTCCCCCAAATACCAATGACTACCAGAGAATTTGCTCTCTGATTTAGGGCACACAGTTCCATGATTATAATACTTTAGTTTAAATGCGCATGTCTCCTGTTTTTATATGTGAGAGAAACATATAGTGTAGTTCAGGGGTATTCAACAGTCTGCTGGTTTTCTTTTCCACCTCATCATTTACTAGACCCACCCTGAGGTCTAAATAAATCCCTGACTAGAGGGTTGCAACGAAAAAATGGAGTGGAACTGGCTTCCAGGGGCAGAGTCGAAAATGGATATCTTTGTTCCAATGTTTTTTTGACCCTCATTCTATACAATAAAACCCATTAGAAACATTATCATAGTATGTAGCAGAGACTCAGAGAATTAGCAGAGGATGACAGAGACGTTTAGGGAGGGCAATGTGTGCATGGTGATATTTTGACGAAGGCCCACAGCGCCATCTAAAGTGTCCTTCGGTAACTGCGTATGTGTATGTTTGCCCATGTGGCGAATGAGGAAATGTGAACCACATGTCCACTCACACAAACTCACACACACACAGCTGAAGGACTCTTGTTGTTTGTTAATGAAGCGAAGGGGGCTGAAGCAGAGGGTGAAAATACGAGTAGGCACGCTAAGACACACACACACACACACACACACACACACACACACACACACACACACACACTGATACTATAATTTTATATATAGGTGTGCATGTGTGAATTTTATGAAACATGCATTGGTTGATTGCACTGACTGTAAGTTGCCCTGGACACCAAATGACCAAAATGCTAATGTGAAAGCAGATACTAGCAACCTATGAAAGTCACAGATACAGCACTCTAAACTACACTGGATTATTGCTCACTCCAGTGGAATGCAAATTGCAAACAGCATGCTAAGAAGCACTTTATGTATATACCTGTAACAAAAATCATACACATCTGTAATGTGTAGAGACACACTTTCTCTGGGCTGATATGTATGTTAGCATTTGGCAGGTCTGGGAGCAGTGTTATTGAAGGGGAGGTGTGCTGTGATAAGCACTGTGGTTGTAGGGCTCCTCTAATCTCATGGGCTCTCTTAACAATCAGGTTGAAATAATATATACATACACACACACACACACACACACACACTTGCTGCCATCGTGGGGATTTTCATCAGATCTGAAAGCAGCGGTGTCCATGGTCCCTTCTCCTGGGTGGCTCGCTCCCTTCAGGGTTTGTTTTGACCAACACACCTCAACAGACATGGCATAAAGACAGCCACGGATTGGTTACTAGATTTTGCCAGGATGTCAATTAGAATATGCCATGGCAACCGCAAGGCTTCCTGGGTTCCAACATACAAAATAAAAACGATCGCAAAGAAAATCTCTTTGCCAATTTACATATGTAAAAAAACAAGACATAAAAGTTTAGACATAAAACACCTACTGCTAAATTCCCGCACGCATTCCAAGAGGGAAGGGAGCGTTTTGGATCCAGAATCGGGGGGCGAGCGAGAGAAGGGGAGCAAGAGTGTGTTGGTACTGCAGTAAGCTGCTCCCCCCTGACTGACAGCCTGTTGACTTAGCCTGGGTCTAGGCTGGAGGCCGCTGCCTTAGCACAGTGGACCTTTATAACCCCCTGGCAGAGGGCCAGACCCCCTCCCCACCCCTCACAGTGCCCGGCCCTCCCCCACACTGTTCCCATCAAGCCCGCTAGCACGGTGGGGCGCCACATTATAGCCCTGCTCTAATGCCTGTCACGTGACGTGGGGGAAGGGAACGGGATGTTAGCTATTACGTTACCTGCACGGTTGTGTCCGTCCACACACCCTGATGGTCACGCGGACGTTACTGGTCACAGCATGTAGTCCCGTTTTGACTTGTTTTTCGTTTGGTTGTTTGGAGGCCCGTTGGCTCTTACCGGTGCAGCTCTAGTCCTGCTGTGGTCCACAGAACATACATATCAAGGAGACATCGATGATGAGCTGAACAGCCCCTGGAAAAAAAACACAACATTGACTTCAACATATTTGGCACTGTGTCTCTTTTAAGGCCTGGTTCAGTGTTGTTTTATCTGTCTTTTTAAAAGTGGTCAACGTGATCATGGAGCTGTAATTAGTACTGTATATTTTTGTGAGATTGTTTTGGATTTAAGAATTGTGACCCCTGGTGTTATATCTTATAGATTATGTTTGGGAGATTTGGTTAGGTAGACTACTGACTGTTTGGACTTATTCGTTTTAGTCCTAGTAGTTTAGCTTCTTCAACCTCCTCAACAGTCCTCACCCTTTATGCATGATCAAAGTTTTTAGTCTTTAGAAAATACTTGTAAATACAATGTTTTTATGCATAACAAACCAGATGTTTGTTATGCACCCATTCTGAACGCAGCTCGCTGTCTTTGAGGGGTGAAATAAGTGTCACGTCACCCTTGCCTAAGGCGGAGGGCAGGCCAACACGTAATGAGCCAGGAGTGTTGCCTTGAGGGACACCACACTGTACATCTAACTCCACAACCATGTGATGGCTGCTCATGCAAAACCAAATCCAGAAGGGAGTTTTCTTAGTAACACTTTCTGATCATATTATTATGCAATTCTTTTTGTCAGTCATCTTTTATTTGAATTAGTAGATAACGGTGACTTTCTCTACATAAATATTCGTTCAAGTCCTGATTTTTATTTTTTTGTCCCATGTTTTGACGGTCATTGCCGATGCCCAACAAATGTTTTCCACCTTTCCCGCACTTATTTACACTGATGGAAAAACAGCAGTTTTGCAGCAGAAATATTTTCCCCCCCGTCGTTGAGTTATACGCAGATATGGTGCTTCCACATATATTATCATTAAAATATATATATATAAATCACCCACTTCATGGAATGATCAAGATTAACTTGTTTTTCTGTCCATTATATCATTTGTGATACTCCATTACTCCGTTTTCCATTTGCCCTGTCATTTATTTTGGAAATAAATCAATGTACCATTTAAAATGCAATATATGAACTAATTTGAGCTGCCTGTTTGGCCGCTCAATACCACCTCACGAATAATATCTTTGAGCCGTAGCTTTTTAATTTCCTCGTTGAGCCACGGTCTTAAAATGCGTAGGTTAACTGACACTGACTTACTCATTGTATGATGTGTGCTCTAAGGACACAGAACTTCATGTAAACTCCCTGGACCAGGTTGGCTTTAGATCACCTTCGAAAGAGAGGGAGCCATTTGTCTCTGATGTTGAGTATTTGCCTAGACAATGAGATCTACTCTCCCGTGTGTCTGTGTGTGTCTGTGTGTGTCTGTGTGTGTCAGTAGGAGGGCGTTCACTGTTGTTTTTGGGTGTGAGCTCTGATCAGGGAGTTGTTTGGACAGCTTTGATTTCTGTGTGTGTGTGTTTCATGAGCATTTTTAGTTTTATGTTCCGCTGAATGAGAGAAGCGTTGACAAGACCTGTAAAGACTCGGTAACGTATGGCCTAATTCTCCATGTGTACTGTGGCAGATATGGGATTATACAACACACACACACACACACACACACACACACAAGCACGCATCCAAACCAAAGCATCAAAAATCCCTATTTCCTCCCAGCCTTTTAGATCCAAACTATTTTGAAGGAGTCAAATTGCACTAATTTTATCTGACATTCTTAGCAAGTGCTAAACAGCTAGGCTAAACAGTCTGTATGTTGATGAACTTATGTTGAATGCAGTGGCAGTCTCTCGCTCTCTCACTCACTCTCTGCTTTACACTTATACTCACACACATTCACCAACACGTGCAGTAGTGTAGCCAAGTGGAGTATGTTGTGTGCGCTGTATTTTACTGTAGAATCTGGGTACAAGCCCAGTAATGTGGCCATAAATAAAAGCCCTGGGTCTTTCCCTTACTCTGAGCTCATAAATAAAAGTCCCAGCTTCTTCCTCTCTTCCAGGCAGCACTGTCCCTTTAAGGCCCAGTACTTTGAGCCAGGCAGACCACTGTTCAGTTCCAAGTTCAAACAGTCCATTACTCCTTAGTCTCCGAGTCACCCACATCCCATACAGCCCAAAATGCAAGTCATCCCTCGTTTCAGGGTTCAGTACTGATCGGCCCTTGGCCTGGTAGCGTTGTTCAGAGGTTGGATCATTGTTGGTCCTCAGGCTGCTTCTCTCTCCTGCTCTCTACCCCTGGGTTTGATTATAGCTGGACCCCAGCAGGTCCCTCTGTGAGGAATTCTGCTCGGTTATATTTGGCCCTGGCATTGGCTCTCCCGTCTGCTCCGGGGAGTTATGGTTGTCCAATCAGGATGAGTATTGTTTGAGTATACTGCCTGGCTTTCTTGTTGCTCACTATACAGTAGGTCTTTTCACAGTCTGGATATTTCAGGAAAATTTTCTATTTTTCAGTTATGCTTTAGTGTTGGGAAGGTAACCTGCTTCTCTTCAATGCACAAACGATATTTCAGTTTTTGCTAGTTGGTGCCACGCAAGGAGCAAGTTGGTTTGTAAAGATCACATTTCCCAGCAAACTGTTTCTACTCTCTTTATGCCTGTCAATTTAACGCAGCACTGGCTTATTTCTGGGGAAAATCTTTTGTTTTCTGATTAATGCTGCCTGTGTAAACGTTTTTGATGGGATCACAGCACAAAAGAGAAGCATGTTACTGCCAGGCTTTCTGTCTGGCAGCAACTTCCTTCATATTCAAACATCAATAACAACATTGCTATATTAATTATTTTACATCTGTGCTTTACATGACCACTTGTTTTTTATATTTTACATTCTGGAATTCTCCTCTCCATTTTTCATCCCGCCTGTCTCCATCTCTTCTAGTTATGCGTTTGGTCCCCCTAAACAAAACACTGGTCGTATAGTCTGACGAGAGATACTCCCACATCTGTTCCTGGAGCTAAACATCAACATGAAGAAGTAGGCTTTATGGGAGTTAATGTGTACCTCTGTCCTCTTAGCCCCAGCCCCGGGGTCACTGTCCCCCCGTCTGTCCCCCTCGCTTCTACCTCCAGGCAGCCCTCCTCTACCGCCCCACCCTCCCCAGTGTCTCTGTGGATAACATCTGTGAGCCCCAACGCTGCTTTACTTTGCCAGCTCAGCAAATAATCAGAGACATGCTTTAATTCACTTATTAGGGCACATAAACACACGCACGCACACACACTCCGTCAGTCACACACAGAAGTGACTTTAGAGAAACTTCAACCAATACATGATGGTCCTCAGGTCCTCTGCTCTGGTCTCCACTCCTGTCTGCTTTTGGATACTGGCTCTCTGAGATAATATTATGGTATGTGGTATCACTCAACAGTGTGTGTGTGATCATTATTAAATACGTTGTTATGCTTGGGAGTAGTTTGTGTATTTACTCGGTTTCCATACAATGCAGGATATGACGGTTGCCGTGTGTATCCAGGCTTGTGTGCTCATAGCCTGGGTGTTAGTCTGTTAACCATCACGGTCATCCATTAGTTAAGCTGACTGCACCCAAATAGGCTGCCTTCCAAGGTTGCCCGTGTGAACTTCAATATACTAGAGATGGGCTGGTTAATTAACGGATATTGAATTCAATGTCCTTTGTGGTTGTCCCCTCTCAGGCCGCGTGACCGCAGATCAGCTGTGCTCCTATGTGCAACTGTTCAGGAGTAACTGGGAGGCTCTGGAGCGTCACTGCGGGGTTCTTCAGCTGGGCCTGGCCACCGCCCAAACCCTCCGCCACCCCACCCTGCCCCGATGGGACGCCTGCCTGGCCCTGGAGCGGCTCCTGCTGCAGGTATGCTACAGACACCGGTCAGACAGGACACAGACACGCACCCTGCCACCCTCTCCTGACTAGCCTGGACGACTGCCTGACCTCGTTGGTAGACGGCTCACCCGGTTAACACACACACATGATCAGTCAGGCCTTCCAGAGACTCCTGCTGCGTGCTTCACCTCTCACATGCACGCACTCGCCATAGAATCGACAGACTTGTTTCTGCCGGTTGAGGTATCATGATGGGGTTCAGTTGAGGGGTTTCACATGTGTATGGACGGGTTCCGTTTGAGGTATTTTAGGTGAGGATGGGGGTTCAATAGGAATGGGGATGCGAGATGACTTCAACCTTGGATTATGTGTCCATCAAAGAAAGAAAAACATGCGGTGACTCCCTCTGCTCTGGGTTAGAAACATTGCCAGTTGCGTTTGGGGGAAGAAAAACATGCAGATCCTGTAAATGTCTGGAAAAGTCTACTTTCCTATCCACAAGTTTAGAGTTGTTGGGGCAAACGGGAGGAGAGGAAGCTGTTTATGGTGACGGACTGCGGTGTACGGACAGACGGACGGGCAGGTGGCCGGACAGACAGACGGTATGAATCAGACCTGTAACCTATAGCAGTGACCTGGTCACCTTCTCATCCAGAGAAGAGATTCAGAGCCGTACTGGACCCTGTTTTGGAGTCATCTAATCGACCTGTCTCCTCTTTCTCTGCTGTTTTCATAGTCTCTTTATGTTTCTGAAGCTGTAAAGCTAGCAGCAAGACAACACAGTACTTAGGAACTTATTAAAAGTAAATCACGGAAAGACAAAACAGGCCTGAGCCAGATAACTTCTCATGCCAAAGTGGGGTTTGAAAAGAACCTTATAAACTCTGATTCCCAGCTGGGCCCCTGTTTATTAAAAAAGGACAGAGATCTTTAGCAGCCGTACCCTTAGTCCTCTTTCATCCACATCCGTCCATATTGCCCCTTGCCCATCCCACACTCTGACCTCCAGAGGTTCTCATCAGTCCAGTCTGTCCCCAGAGATTCAGTTGTCAAGAGGCTTTTGTAGAAGAATCTAGTAAAACGTGTTCTCAGGTGAAAATGTGTACCATGTGCGCCCGGTGATAACCATCTTATCCCAACTGTGTTTTGCTTTCTGTTTTTAGCTGCAGTATGAGTGCTTGTGTATGTGCTTGGTTGGTGCCCCATTCAACACAAATTCTTGGGAAATCAGATCTCACAATCAAGCCTTGCAGCATAACTCCTAAGTGGATGTTTGCAATCCAGACTGACCCGGAATGAGAGCCCCAGTTTTATTGAGGTATTAAGTGAAATGAGTTTCTGTGTGCTCCCCTCCCCACTCTGTTGATTTAATTTACCCAAGAGGTTTGGCTCCTGGCTACAGGGTGGACATAGAGCAGGGTAATTACACTGGAACCTGAAAGGCTGGATGAAATGGCTCTTTTCTCCGGCCGACGCGGCGGTTGGCTCTCTTTGCCCCGTTTGTCTGTGTGTGTGAGGGAACTGTGGGCAGAGCTGGGCACAGTGCCCGACTCAGCCCGGTCTTCAAGGTTGTAATGTTAGTGTAGTTGTGGGAACGGGTGATAACTGTGTGAATGGTGGTCCTGTGAGGTCAAGTTTTACCAAGGACTGTAAACTCTGACCTTCAATCATTGGTGTAGGTTCAGAGGTGGTGGTCAGATGTAGTTGTATTTGTAGTTGTATGCAGTTAGGTGCGGATATAATTGTACACTGATACAAGTTTGGTTGTTTTGTCTGTTTACCAAAGTATATTCAAGTTACTGTTAAATTATTTAGATGGGCTTAAAGTGCAGTTTCTCAGCTTTTATTTGAGTGTATTCAAATTTGAGGAAGTGTTTCAAAATTACCGCTCTTTAATATGTTGCCCTTTTTTTCATGGCACCAGAAGTTATTGGACAATTGACTCAAAAGCTGTTTCATGGGCAGGTGTGGGCTATTCGTTTTGTTATTTCTTCATCAATTATCAGGTAAAAGGTCTGGAGTTGATTCCAGATGGGGCATTTGCATTTTGAAGCTTTTGCTGTGAACCCACAATATGCGGTCAAAGGAGATCTTAATGCAAGTGAAACAATCCATCAGAGACATAGCAGGAACATTAGGAGTGGCCTAATCCACAGTTTGGTACATTCTGTGAAAAAAGAGAACGCTGTGATGAGCTCTGCTATACAAAAAGGCCTGGACGTCGACAGAAGACAACAGTGGTGGATGATCATAGGATCCTTTCCATGGTAAAGAAAATCCCCTTTACAAGCCAAGTGAAGAATACTCTCCGGGAGATAGGCATATCATTGTCCATGTTTACCATAGAGAGAAGACTTCACAAGAGCAAACACAGAGGGTTCTGCACAAGGTTCAAACCATTCATAAGCCTCAAGAATAGAAAGACCAGATTAGACTTTGCAAAAAATTAAAAGCCAGCCCAGTTCTGGAACAACATTTTCTGGGCAGATGAAGCTAAGATCAGCCTGTACCAGAATGATGGAAAGAAAAAGTATGGACAAGGCTTGGAACGGCTCATGATCCGAAGCATGCCACATCATCAGTAAAACACAGTGGAGGGAGTGTGATGGCATGGGCATGCATGGCTTCAAATGGCACTGGGTCACTAGGGTTTAGTGATGATCTCAAAGAAGCAGCTTGATGAATTGTATATAGGGATTGTGTATAGGGATATATTGTCTGCTCAGAAAAGTTGATTGGACGGTGCTTCACTTTACAGATGGACAGTGGCCCAAAACGTACTGCGAAAGCAACCCAGTTTGTTTTTGAAGTCAAAGAAGTGGAACATTCTGCAATGGCAGAGTCAATCATCTGATCTCAATCTTTGTCTTCAGCAAGTGAAATACATGCTTGATCGAGTTAAGGCAGAAAAACCCACGAACAAACACCGACTGAAGACTGCTACAGTGAAGGCCAGGTCAGGGTTGTTGTAGTTATGTTGTTGTGGTCAGGGGTGGTTGCGGTGATGTTGTGGTCTGGGGTGGTTGTAGTGATGTTCATGTGGTCAGGGGTGGTTGTAGTGATAACTGTGGTTCTGTCTGCTGACATGATGGTTATGTTGTGATACATTTAGTGGCCAGTGATCTACCTAGATGTGGTCGGTCCAATAGGTGGTTTTAGTTTAAGCTGTTTACGGAGTTATGAAGGGACCAGTTCAGATGCAGTTTTAACCTCTGAGAAGGGCTTTACCTCTGTGTTGGGGGTGTGGTACCATTTCCTCACCCGCAGTCCTGGCATTGGACCCGGCTTACCAAGGCTGCCCCTTGATTCAGACCCCCAGCTGTGTGGAGCTCAGGTCTGAATGGCACAGATTGAGCAGGTTTGGGTCGTACCCAGCCCACAATAAAAAGGCCTGTGTGCAGCCTTGGATTAGCGCTGGACAGCGTTAGGGGTGGGGGGCAGCAGAGAGGGCCAACACAACACCTCTTTCACCTCTTCCCAGAACATCACACTGGCTACCTGTACACCAACAGCCCAGACAGAGCCGCTCCCAGACCGAGGCCACTGGCTGGGCCAGTTAGTGAGGGACACAGTGTCTCAGGTGGGGGGCGTGAAGTGGTGAATGAACAGGCAGTAGTAGGCCTACTACTTTAATGACATGAACGGATGGCTTCAGTTAATCTGTCAGTGTGCCTGTTGTTCATTACGAGGAACATCTGTAGTCAGTAGTATGTTTGCAATGGAAGAGCAGTAGAGCAGAACAGAGCGGCCTGTTGCTCTATCTGCTGGGATTAGCCCCGCCTGTCTCTCATGACATCCTAGTTCCCAGATATTACTGATCAGGAGCCAGGGTCTGCTACTAGAATAGCCTGCCTACATGTATCTTATTGTCATTTGTTGCTATTTCTGCTTGTCAGTTTACTGGGTTTGCATTAGTTAGTGTGGTTCCTCGCTTGTACGAATGTGCCATGAATGTATAATGTCTGCCTGTCAGACCGTCTGCCTGTGTGTCTGGCTGTCTATGTGTTGTTTCTAGACAGGTTATCTGGACAACCCTTGTCTGTCTAAGCTCTGAGGTATTGGACAGGTCACTGACCCGTCAGGCTGGAGCCCAGTGACCCACTCTCCTCATCTGCCTCCAGTTACTCCTGTCGCTAACCCTGTGAACCCTGACCACTGACCTCTCCTGTGCAGGCTCAAACGCCTGTGAAAGTTCCTGTAGAGTGTCAGGAGGTTGGCGAGAATCAATTCAGCAACAACAGTCCGTTTTATTTCTCCCCCTGAAGCACTTCTTCGTAGCCGTGCCGACACAGATCAGTCAGAAGGTTTATGACCTGGGCGATCCGCAGTCTAGTCTGGTTTAGTCCACTCTGTTTCCCATCAGCGCGGTCACATTAGACTGACTCGTGTTTGAAAACTCCAGTATCGGTGGGGTCACCTGTACCGTGCCTCTCATCTGACGTCTGCATGCCTGAGACAGGGGCTCTACATCTAGAAAGTCTTTGCCCCCCCCCGGGGTGCGGGGATGTCCCCCGTTGCAGACCCTGATTCCCTTTCTGACCTGGCTCTGTCTGACTCTGCTTCTACCCACCAGCCCCCCGCTGACCCCCTGCTGGTCCCCAGGGAAGTTGGAGACTCTTACAAAAGAGTGTGAATGACCGTGTGATATGCTGTCCTGAGACACCAGCACCGCTGACCCTCACACTCCCCGCCGCTTTACAGCCTGCCATCTGACCCGTCCATCCACCCCACCTAGCCCCCATCCACCCCCCCAGCCCGAGGGGACGAGAGGGGACCGGTAATGCGGCTGGAGACATAGGGCCCCTTCACGGGGAGCCGCAGGGGGCTGGAGGTCCTGCAATCTCCCCGGAACTGTGACATGGACTCTGTCTCCCCGTCACCTACCCCCACCCCATTAAATTCATCCTCACTGTCCTGTTCTGTCTTACATTATGTCTCTGCTGGCTCCTCCCCCTCGTCTCATCCATTGTCCAGCAGGTCACATTCGGCCGGTGTCAAGCTGATCTACAAACATGGCACACGCACACGCGCACACACGCACACAACATTGACAAATTTCGACAGCATCACAGTTTGAGTCAAACTAAACCATTCCACTGACCTCGGGGGTGGGGGGTGGGGGAGTAGGGGTGATAGTGTGGTTTATCAGTTATTTACTGTGTCTTCCTTCCTGTGTTTAGTCGGGGGGATTACAGAGAGCCAGCCGGCTGGAGGGAGGGCAGAGTCCTGATGCAGTTAACTCCCTGTCCCGTTCAGGAAAGCCAGGAATATCTCCCTCCCTCTGTCCCTCCCTCCCGGGGGGGGCAGTAAGGCAAGGCCTGGGACGGCTGTGTTTACATACAAGCGGCCTGACTGCACCACCAACACACGGCCACTCCCGGACACAGACTAATGTACTGTCTGTTTAATAACCAGAGAGCCTTGTTTAGAAAAGGACCTTTTTAACTGGGCTGATGGACCGTTGGGTCACAAGTCAAAGCTAACCCCTGTCAACATGACCTCTGCTCCAAGGAGTATAGGCACACAGCTGGCTGCAATATTTTGATTTACTTCGTCGAAATCGTTTCTGTTCGCCCTGCTATCCTAAATCGACATGTTAGGCTGCTGTGGTAAATTGATTAGTTCTCCCGCTAACCCTGCCGCAGCCATGATAATAACGCTTTCTCTTTTTCCTTTGTGAAATAGAGTTGGCCACGTACTTTGCATGAAGGAGTGTTGAAATGCTCCCTCATTCATTCCTATTGTGGTAGAAATGTGGTAGAGTGGTCCACATCTGAATAAAACGTTTTCCTAAATCGACATGCAATATATGATGTGGAATCTGAACATTAACAGTTACAATATGAGCAAAACGGCTGATTTCTAACAATGATAATGTTATGTTATGCCCTTTCTATTAAGTCCTAAACGTGTTCATGCTGAATTAAAGTGCACGGAGGGAAAGAAAATAAAATCGATATAATATATATGTAAACATCTTAAATCATCATACATTTCTGTAATTTACAGTTTGGCATGGTTTTGTAAGTGTCTATTCCACTGTAAGTAACTGCTGGTATGGCTAAGACATTTTGTGCAGAAGTGTATTAGCTGCATTTATCGTTCAGTCCAAATGATATTCCATCTCCATTTTGTAACGAATCCCTTGATGGTGTTCATGTGAAAGAACGGGACATTATGGAAATGCAGGTGCATTTTGCTTTAGCAGATCACATTTTTATTAGTTTACGTGTCAGGTTTTCCACAAAGCCGTATTCATCAAATGTGATCAGGGGCGTCGGGCCAGTAAACGAAAGGTCACTGGTTCTAATCCCCGAGGTGACGGTGAGAAACCCTGTCGTTCTGGCCGTGAGCGAATCCATTAACGCAAAATGGATCCCAAGTAGCTGCTGTTAATATGGCGTCTTAAAAAGACTTAACTGGTCAAATAACCCTACATAAAATGATTGACCCATTTACAGGTACTGCATTTTTATTTGCTCATGTAAAGGTTAAATCAGGGGAAAGTCCTTCAAATCCACACCAAAGACCATTGAACTGAGAGTATATGACAAAGGTCTCAGTGTGAGTAGAAAATCTATTAAAGTGCCTTGGCTCTCCTCCCCAATCTCGCTGTCCTTCTTTCGGTGGAGGAGGTATTTTTCCATTTTGGCCCCAGTCCATGTGTTGTTACAGCCATGTTTGCCACGTCAGTACTTCTCATCTGCGGCACATCTTTGAGCTCGTCTCTTTTGTTCACTGTGGCTGTTTGGCTGAGAAGTCCCAGCCATTGATGTCAGGAGGTTTAATGTGGCTAGGATTTATTTCAGTGTGGATTTGTGTGTTGTTTTGTGTAACATGCTGATGCAGATCTACCGCTTTTCCCAGTCATGGGAGAGCAGCAACTTTGGTGGCTCAGCAGGCTCAGTCTTTAGACCAACATTTCTCAACATGGAGAGAGATGCGTACTTTGGACGCAGAACAAACTCAAAGCCAGCAGCCTCTTAACACAATATATCAAACATCCCTCACAATGCAAGTCATGGATAGCAGTGTGTCATATGCCTGAAGTGTGATGCGAGAGATGTTCATGGTGACCTCCCCCATGCTTTCCCTGTGTGCCTGTTTGGGGTTCAGACTCTGCAGTACAGCTGTCTAGTGGACAACATGGCTTCTCCTTTCCACGTCTCTCCTGGTGAATTAGGTCAGTCAGGTCTGCCTTCTGGTCTCCCTGGCGTCTTGCTCTTTAGAGTGCGTTCTGCTCCAGCCAGACACCACAGACTGGGGAACTCCCCCCTACAATACTCCGCATTCACCCCTTCACTCTAATGGGGAAGGTTCTGGAAAGAGACGGGCTGTTGAGAAGGAGACACTGACCCAGTGTCCCAGTCAGGCCCTGTAGTAACAGCCTGCCCGTGCTGTCCGGAGACATTCAGCTAGACCCCCCCTCCTCCTCAGATGGGCCCTCCTGCTACCTCCGTGTCTGATCTACCTTTCACTCAGTCTGTTTGAATTAGCTTGGCCTATCTGTGTCTCCACTTCCTCTTTTTATGGACCAGTCAGCATTCACCAGACAACCTACAGCACAGCCCCCGTGTTCAGAACGTTAATCCGACGATGTTCCTGCATTGCTGTGTGTTGGCATCACGTTTCAACCACTATGTTAGGGACACACTCAGGGCGTATTTAAAAAATGCTATGGATGTCTGGGGTTTGACTCAACGTTCGGCCCCACTTTCTGATGGTCATACTTCCACTACACCACAGTATCTGTTGATCAGTAACTGCTTGTGAATGTGAAGGATAGGACAAAATGATAACCAGAGCCCTTTTTATGAAGTCCTTAAGGTTGGTCTATCCAAGTGGTGTTCCCCAACAATCAAACATCTGCGAACTCCCTGAAGACAATGGGCCTTGTACTGTAGGTTTGCATCAGTGCCCGCTTTCTGCTACGTCCCATGACGTCAAACACAGGCTCTCTGTTCAGCTCTCCCAACCCCACCTCAGTACGGATTAGATATCAAGTCATTCATCACTACCTGCTGAGCACGGGCCGACAGAGGTCACAGGCCAGGGGACGTGTGTGTCCGTGTGCGTGTGTGTTGGAGTCGATTTATGTTTTTATGGTAATTGAACATGGGAGCGTAACGGGATTAGCTGATTGAAGTTGGAGGGTTAGATCGTCATCAGCTGTGGTGGATGTCCTGTAGAGGGTTGACTCCATCAGACCCCTGCAGGACAGATGCCGGCCTGACTGACTGGAGGTGGAGTGTGATGATGAATGACCGGTCTGTGTGTGAATGTGGACAGTGAGCTGGACACTACGGGCAGAACGCTGTAGGTTTTTGGTCTGCCTGCGAGTCACTGGGTGGGACGGGGTTGACCAATGGACTCTTTCCCTCCGGTCAGTGGAGAATATGGCCGAGGGGGGACAATAGCATCTCTCTTTAACACCCTGTAATTATACACAGCTGAGTTCCGCACTCACCCTGCTCCCCCATCCCCAATCCTCCCTCTCCCACAGCCCCAGTGTTTTCTCATGCATACCCTCAGACCTCCCTCTGTTGCCCCAGGGATGCTGCCCACTCACCCGGGTGGAACCGGACTCCCTGGGCCGCTATGGTGACCGCAGTCTCCATGCTTACTAAGCAGCCCAGGTCAAGCAGGGTCAACCATCGACAGAAACCCACCAGTCCTGTCATTAATTACCCACAATTCCCATGTTGCTCCGTTACAAGGTCAAACCCAAGAAAGCCAACAGGATAGGTCCAGGTGATGTGGAGAATGATGGCTTTAGTTCTTCTCTACGGGTTCACCCAGCCAGTGACACAGGTGAAACCCCACTGACAGTGTTTAGGAAACCATAAGATTTGTGTCTGCCATAATCAAAGCCCAGTCTTCACAGCTTTTCACTATTCACCACTCCGCTGAGTATCCCTCCTCTGCAATAAGCTCTGTACTGCCCGGTCTGATTGAATGGGATGCAGTACCATTCCTTTCTGTATACTGGGTCTGAAGATGTTTGGTTGGCACAACTGACCGTGTTTGAGTTGAACCGCCGCAGTACACAGAACGCCAGAACCCCAGTCCGATCCTACACCCTGTTTATATGTTCTGACAATGTCAGATTTATCTTGTTTAGATTTCTTTCTTTACAGGGCTTTCTTTCAACTGAAGCTGGTCTTTGCATTTGTGAGGAAATATGCGGATGAACAAAATGCATGCCGCTTTTGTTTTTCTTTGAGATGGGGGAGGTTCAGTTTTGTTGTTTTTGGAATCAACTGCTATGAGTTAGAAATGAAAGTCATCTGTGGAGAGTTTTCTGGGGA
Source organism: Esox niger (assembly GCA_016801105.1). Taxonomy (NCBI): domain Eukaryota; kingdom Metazoa; phylum Chordata; class Actinopteri; order Esociformes; family Esocidae; genus Esox; species Esox niger. The sequence continues at coordinate 18,440 of JACXGJ010004783.1, forward strand.
CTGCCTGTCCCCCATTACCCCCTGTTAACTCCCCCACACTGTGATTGACAACTGGACTAGGAGAGGGGGAGATGCCCCAGGCTTTGTCGGCTTGGGTCTGGAAATGCTTATATATCCTACAATCGTTCCCTCCTATATCTCTCTGTATCCCTATGTTGATTCTATAGGCTTCAATTTTTTTCCCCCTCTGCTCCTAACCACCATCTTACTTTCCTTTCAGTCTTTCTTTCTGAAGATATTTTTTGGTGCATGTTATGAATTGCTGAACTTGGTGAAGGATAAAGTATTTTCCTGGAAAAGCAGTAGGCTGTAACCGATGCTGCAGTAGTACATGTGCAAGGGTGACAGTGGCTTTGAACTCTGTGTTTTTTTTCTCTTTATTTTCTTTGCCTTTCTTTAGTTTTTCATTTCATTCTGTGGTTGTGTCATTGTTTGTCTTTGTCTTTCTGGCTGTATTTTTTTAAAGTTCAGTTTTCAGCAGCATAGGTTCTGTCACCCTTTTGTGTTTGTTAGAATTGGTTATTATTCTTAAGGCCTGGTGGCTCTATAACGAGCGGTATGCTAGGACGGGTCGACAGGCTCCCACCCCTCACCTGTGTGACGTTGTGTTGTCACATTTGGTGCATAGGTTTGCCTCCACACAAGGAACTAATTTGCTTCCAGGAACCATAATTCCACCATTTTTTATTTAGTTAAAAACACCTTAATTCCTACTCCTCTGGGACAGAATGACCGATCTGCACGTAACTTGTAGCTTTTACATACGTGTGCACATGAACGCTATGCTGTTTTTTCTTTACTTTCTTCTTGCTTTCTTTGTCCTTGAATGTTCTGTCTTTTTTCTTTTCTTTGCATGACTTGCTGTATGTGTTGATTAATAGATATGAATACCCATATTGTATTCAGCCTGGGTGTATCCAGTCCTGGAGTTTTATCCGTAATCACATAACAGAACCGCTCTCATTGAAAGAGGTCAATATGAATTCCAAACCCAGACCAGAGCTGCCTTTAGCAGTAAGACATTCTAACCATGGCGGTAATCTCTCTGTTTTGAGTGTCTGAGAGCAGTGGTCTATGTTAATCAATAACACATGTAGGACACCAATCCCAAGATCATTTGACCCTTTTTGTGATTATTACACATCATTTCTTGATCTGGGAAATGATGCTTTAGGTTGTCGAACATAGCTTAGGTAAGGCATTAATGGAGGTTCAGGATGCTGAGTGGGTTGTTCTGTCGTTTGCCATGATGACTTGCAGTTCAAACCCAAATAGTGCCATACTTTATACAAGTGGAAAAATACACTCAGAAACACATGTAGGCAAAACCTCCCTTATTTCTCCATGTTTCCCTCTTTGATCTCTGTCACCCTCGAATGCCCCGTCTCTCTGCGTCTCCTATTGTCCAATGGGACGCGGAGACATGTGGCTCTGTTTGTCCCAGTGTTGTTGTTCAGGAAAATGGCAAAAGGCATGAAAGTAACCCAAAACGAGCCCCAGCACCGAACCGCTGATTAGTGGGTTGGGTGGGGGAGGTGATGAGGGGGGGCTTAGAGAGTGGGGTGGCTCATATACCATATGCCCCCGTCTCCCCCTCTCTCTCCTCCCCCTTTTCCTCTGTTGGGAGTTGCTTAGGCCTCCCCATCCTTTCATGCCTGATGTGTGATGGCCCTGTGTTAGGGGAGTCGTATTAGAGGCATCTCAGGCTGGCCGTGACGTCTGCTGTGCCCTGATCCTGGCAGCAGGGTGTCTGTGCAGCGCTGAAAGTCTTTGCGTGTTTGTGATCTGATTTGTGCATCCATGGGTGGCCTCATGTGTTAGAAAAGTTAGCCTGTGTTGTTTTTATTCCAGCTTATTTGATTAGGGCCAGATGCAGTAGGAACTGCATGTTGTAATGTTCAAAGGTAAAATGCATTGTTCCATAACACATTAGGCTGTGCAAATTCAGGGTCCCCGTCCCTAGCAAATGAATATAGGCAAATTCCAAAGTACCACGAAAGAAAGTAAATCCAAATATACATGCAGTGCATGTGTATTTACATACGTGTACTGTAGAGAATTGACATGGACCTCACAATACCTTACTATGACAGCACTTAGGTGCCCACGCAATATATATCGCTATTCACATGATTCTGTTTCTATTGCTATGTAATAATCAGACCATTTTACTCATCTGCTGCCGGGAGATCAGAGCAATGAGGAAATACGGACAACAGTGTTTTGGTCAGTCATGGACATATAGGTGTCTGAAACCCATTAGTTTCCTGTTTGGAGAACAAGCCAACATGGAAAAATACTGGAGTTTTGGTGCAGGCACAGAGAATGTGATTTTCATTTCTCCATCACTGCAGTACTAATACTGTATATAAATGATATTCAGCTAACAAAGGACAGACCAAACAGTGAGCTGGTCTGGTCCAGCAGTCTAAGCTGCAGCACGGGTTAGAATCCAGCCCACTTCTCTTTCTGTAGAAAAACACCTCACCTCAACATCTTTCTGCTTTTTCTCCATCAGAAAATCATAATTCCAAAAAAGAAATGTAACACATAGAAATGAAAAAAGGAGCAGAAATGAAAGTTTCACAAACAGATCCATACCAAGCCCAGACCAAAACTAGAAGACCTAGCCCGATACTCTTAATGAAATTGGAGAAGCAAATTCACAGACATACTCCATCCACAGAGGTTGATTTTGTGAGTGGTGATTAACGCCTCTAGTAGACAGGACCAAGCAATGAATCAGACTAGAAAAAAGAACATTGTCAATTGTTATTTTATAAAGTGGTCATCATACATCATCATTACCAGATGATCTTCCTTTGTGTGTTCTTGAATTTCCCAAACCTTTATGATGCATATCATACCACACTTCATTTAGATTAAAATGTCACTACAAATTAGTACGAAACGACTTTAACAAAATCAACACTGATCATTGAATAAATTATAAAGGTATTGTGAATTAAATGTGATTTCAAATCCATATCAACATTTTGTTCTGAAGATGTCATCTCATTATCAGTTGATATGTTCATTAGTTAGTGCATTATTCAAGTTAGCAACCTTAAGTCCCCTTCAACTTTGGGAGAAATACAGCTTTGGAAATAATTAAGAGACCACTGCACCTTTTTCTTTCTATTCCAAAAAAGAATTTGAACCCTTCTGTTCCTCACTCAAAACCTTCCCTTTCCCAAATTTTTGGAAAGGAAAGAAAAATGTGCAGTGTTCCAGATCTGTATATTGGGAACATCTGGCTTCTGTTTTCTAGCAGATAAACCAGGAATACGTTTCTTTGATAGCCTACAGTTAGCCCTGTTGCTAGATGGATGTTGTGGTTGATTGTAATTCGATCTGTTTGTGAACATCAGATCTCTGTGTCTGTTTCTGTTTATTATGAACCCAGTACACAGCGGTTAGGCCATCCAGCGGAATCATCCCTGTTAGCAGTGAAAGGGAGCGGCGACCGCTCAGCCGTCTCCAAGGCAGGGTGACGCTCTGTGGGCTGTTCAGGGACCAGCGTCCGAGTGTTATTGGAGGCCAGACGCGGTCTTTACGACTTGTTTGCCGTGTGGTCAGGAAGAGAGCTGATCGGTGAGGATGAGGACAAATGTTTTCGGTGTGGAGAAACAGGAGTGGGGAGCAGGGTTGCAGTCGGAACATTGGCGTTTTTTTTAAGACTAATGTCAGAAACCCCCACCTCCCGCACTGTTCAATCACAAACCGTCATTTCAAGGTTTGACAGAAGACTAAACACAAATTGAAGCATTCAGAATCCACTTATCCATTTAAAAAAAAAGAACTCCCCACACTAGGAACGTGTTCTCACTGGGTCCCAATAGCTCCAGCAGCTGAGAGACGCAGTGTTGGTGAGTTACTGAGGAGCAAACTTGATGGAGCCGCTCTCACGAATTGTCCAGGGGGGTCATGGGGTGACACAAGGATTCTGGGAAAAATGTAGGTGATCCATTAGACCCTGGGGAGGGGGAGGGCAGGGGTATGCTGTTTGTTCTGGATAACTATAGTCCAACCCGTATTCACACACACACACACACACACATATCTCCTGGATCCCGGGGCCCCAGCCCAGAACCCCTCTAATCACACACGTGGGTTTTCCTGTGGAGGCTTAGTCTGGGCTGATTTGATTAGAGCACTGTTATTGCAGTTGTGAATTATTGTAGCTAAGAGTGTCTTGTAGATATATCTTCTGATTTATTTTTGAGTTATCATAACTGGAACAGGAAAAGGAATTCATATCTTTCTGGATGGAAGAGAGGGAGTTCTCAGTGTGGTCCTAAATAGAAGAACAACCCCCCCAATAAAGAATATTACTAATTGATAGGGCAGAAAGCGAACGGCAGAGAGAGACTGGTGGGAATAGAAAGAGTGCTACAGAGAGGTGGGGTGCTACGGAGAGGTGTGGTGAGACGGAGAGGTGTGGTGAGACGGAGAGGTGGGGTGCTACGGAGAGGTGGGGGTGAGACGGAGAGGTGGGGGTGAGACGGAGAGGTGGGGGTGAGACGGAGTGGTGGGGGTGAGACAGACAGAGAAGAAACTGCATGAGGAGAAGCATACCCCTCTTGTTGGCCAAGTGGTTTTCTGTTAAGCTGTGTTTTGGCTCTGGGAAAGTTTGTCCTGTAGACTGCAGGTCGTCACTTGGGTTCAGCGGCTGTGGGTCTTGTAGTTATTTGTATTGTTCTGTTTCCCCGTGTGTCCAGACCAACTGTCAGCAGACCCAGGCTTGTTTTCACACACACACAAAGGGCCATCCTCTGTTCATCCATCAGTCCGCCACTCTGTCTAGGCCCTGACCACCCTGTAAACACAATCCTCCTGCCAGAACCCACTCTAATGGCAGAGGTGTGCGTGCGTGCGTGCGTGCGTGTGGCATCCTCTGTGTTAGTCTATTATAGGGGGAATGGGTGGGAGGACAACGGATCATTCCCGTCCTAATTGTCAGTCATTTATTGCGCACACGGCCATATGTTGGATGATGTGTCATAGAGCTGTCAATCACACGGCACGCAGTGCTCCGCCCTCATCCGTGTGCGTGGGTGCAGTGTGTCCAGAAATGACGTGCCAAGACTGCTGTCTCCCTGTTACTGTGTTATTGGGAAAATATGGGTCTGCGTTTGTTGGGAAGTGGTCGTCCTGTGTCGCTTAGTTGGTAGAGCCACTTGAATCACCAGGCTCGTGGATTCACCTCAGACGGGAGGCTGTTAATAAAACACAGTAATTGGATGCATTGAATGGCACATACAAATAGACCTCGTCCAGGTCTGTAGTTGCGGCAAATACATATTCCAAACATTACTCTAGACTTCAACAATGCTACGTTTACTAAGAAATACTTTAATAAAGGAGAAAGGTTGTATCTAACCATATAGGACCAAATAAAAATGTTTTAAAACTGAAATGTTGAATTAAATGAAATTTATATTAGGGACATTCAAAATCAGTTGGTTTGGAGGCTGTGGATTCATCTCACCTTGGTTTTTAAAGTACCAAGAGTCTATGAATTGCCACTTAACAAGGTTTGCGAAAATGAAAACAGAAATCCTTTTAACTCTAACATAAAATGTCCCCAAAAAAATGTTCTCAAACAGACATTCTGTTAGCACACTTTAGTATTATCAAGTTTCCAGCCCATGGAACTGTAGTTTGCTGCCCAGGACGTAGCTGCAGGATGAAATCTACAAGCGGACTCTACAAAACTGCAAGAAAAGTTTCAGTCCACAAAATCCACCGCACCCTGAACTCTGAGTTTAAACGGTAGGAAGCCAGGAAGACCACACTGCTGAGAACACGTCCTGTGGATGGAGCTTTGATGCCTCTGGTAACCAGGCGCATGAAGACACCAAGAAATCATCCGATTCTTAAGGGAGAAGGTCACGTAGCTTCATCTCCAACCTAGTGTCTTCACCAAACACTGTCTTCTATTAATACAACCCAAAGATAAACATTAAAGCAACGAAGAAGAAACGTTTAACTTTTTCAGAGTGACCAGCAACATTGCATATCTTAAGTGGGCCACATTTCCAGTAATAAAAACACATAAAGCGTACTGATGGTTATAAGAACCATTTCACTATTATCTTTGCCAAATAATGTGCAACTACTTATTTTTGGTCTTGGATGCCAATCATTTTGTATGTACTTTAAATGTACCTTTTCTGAATTACTATAATAAAGGTCTGTTTCAATACCCTGCAATTTAGAAATGTCATTAATATGTGGACACCAAAAGGCTCTTAATTTCACTGATAAGGGAAATCTTTGAAAAATGCAAGGGTGTGAGAATTTCGGTCTGCAACTGTATGTTTGTTCATTTTGTGACTGAAATCAGTGTTGGTCACAGCAAAAATGGCACTCTGTGTAAAGACGCGTATGTTCTGCGATTAGCACTCAGCATTTTTTGAGAACGGCGTATTGGTTCCAACCGGTGTTAGCGGCACGCTAGCAGGACGCTGACAGAGGTGTGGTGTTTGTGCTGAAAGCCTCTCTCAGCTCTTAGATTACCTAGAGAAAGAGCTTTCTCTTAATGCTCTGCTGCCTGTTACGCACTGAGTTGTTGACAGTAGGCGTTGGGGAGAAACAGAAGCCGTAACACAGCCATGAATGACTGACACTCTGGCGTTCTGCGTTGTGAAGCTTTGACTATCAGGCGCTCAAGGAGTTTAGTTTCGACACCACAATTTCTGTTAGACGAACATTTATTATGACCATACCTGAGCCGTTTCTGCCCCTGGCCGTTATCCAACCTGTGCTTTTTCCAGTAATTTTTTGAGAATATCACCCCCATCCCCTCATACAGCTAACAAGAGATATCCTGTCCCCCCTTTTCTGTATGAAGTGTCTTTCCAGTAAAAGATGTGTAACACAGATACTATGTCTGGACCTGTTTATTGCGCTGTACCCCTGGAGGAATGCTTTCATTACGTGTGTGTGCGTCACCATCTCACTGTTTTCTTTATGCTTAAACACAAATAACTCTGCTGTCAGAATGATGATCCTCAGAGTCAATAATCAAGAAAATCCTAATTGACTTGTGAGCCTTATGATGAACCTGGGTGTGACCCCATTTCTCCGGACGATAACATCTCTCCCACATCTCCTTTTTCTTGTTCTCTCTGTTTTCTGTCTCTTTCTCTGTTTCTCTCTCGTTCCCTCTCTCAAATCCAGTATGTCCTGAATAATAAGTCCTGAATGTTTTGATTTTCTAGCTTTCGCAATGTCCACATACTCCCATAGATGCCTGTGAGCTATCGTCAGTCGTTTTTCTCTGAAAAACATGTAAAATGTTGTCGTAGGACAGTGACTCATGGTTGTTGGTTCACTTCTTAATTGTCTTCCCTAATTAGATGCTGCAGGCTAGATGTGGGTCTGGGATCACTAGAAAGAGATTGCGTAAGATTCTACGTGCTTGGGACCCACGCTCTGGCGTGTAATAGTGCACGCGTGTGCTTATGTGCGATAGAGCTGAATTTAGCCATTTCCTGTGTACAATTCTGGCAGGCAGATGCCTAGAAATGTTTGGAGAAGCGCAGGATTGCGTAGGTGTGTTTGTCCAGAGGCTGTCTGATAGAGATGCAGGTTGAGGTGAACCGATGTGGTCTCTGCGTTGTCAGAGTCAGACGGGGGTCAGAGGTCCGCGGGATGGGGGACCTGTGTTTCTAAACACACTCCCAGCAGAGCAGCAGGCCCTCCCTCGCTGCCGAACACATGTGCAGATGTTGGGCCTCCCGCTGTCTGCCACACAAGACCCACACACATTCAAAACACTGCGTTACGTCTGCGACCTCTGTACTGCTGGGGGGGGGGGGTTGTGGTGTAACTGCACCTCCCCGTTTACGTCTGAAATGCCAACATTTCCCCACTACTACATCCCTTCCCAGTACCAAAACAAATGGCTCAACCAATCAAACACTGTTCTGAGGTATTCCTGCTGGGGCCAGTCACGCACTGTTAGGTACTCCTGGAGCCAATCGGACACTGTTTAGTACAGTACTCCTGGAGCCAATCAGAAACTCTTCAAGTTTTTTTGATCTGCTATTCCTAACATCCGATGCCACTACCTGGCGTGAACCCCTGTAACAATGGCAGTTACGACTGACTGAACATCCATAGATATGAAACATCGTCAGCCGACAGTACAGTCAGATGCTGCTAACTGTCTAAAAATATACTCTTAGTCACATGGTTAGGTGGCTGTCTAATAAAGACGTGATTTCTCTCTCCTGGTCATAGAGAACCATTCACAGAGGTCATCAGTGTACTGAGATGTTGATTTAAGGACCGGGTGGTGTCGTACTGACCCCTACTGGTTGTATAGAGAACTCTGTGGATGAACCAACGGTCAACCACAGAGGCGTTCGCATCCAGACACACACACCAACATGTTTTCTTGTTTGGCCACTCACACAGTCATAGACCCGCCTACGCGTTAATGTTTTTTCTCTCTCTTTCTTAAACACACCCATTTGTTAATGTGTGTGTACGCACGCACGCACACACACACACACACACACACACACACACACACACACACACACACTCGCACAATCTCTTTCGCTCACAGTGTAAGAAGGGCCAACTCTTATTGTGAAATGCCCTACCTCCCCTCTCTTTTCCTGCTCCCTCCCGTCCTCCTCTCCTCTCCTCTTACCCCTCCTAACCCCCTCTCTCTACTCACCCCCTCTCTATTTGTCTCCTCTCTGTGTGTGAGACACCAAAACGGAAATCAGATGGGCCACTTTAACCCTTCAAACTCCTTGCATTGAAAAAATGTGTATGATGATGAGGGGGCAAGGTGTGATTGAGGAAGGTGAGGCTTCTGCTCTGAATCTCAGCGGTCACACTCTGTTTCTCTGTTTCTCTGTTTTGGTTGGCCGCGGGACGTTTTGCCCCTCTCTGCTGATACATGAGGAGCCGGCGATGATATGTACCAGAGTTATGGATCTGTAAATAGCCGTGTGCTAATCGGTGTATGTAAGTCAGGATCTCTCCGTGTCTCTGTGTGGGAAAAGTGCGGGAGGTTTTCCATGACCCGGGGGTTTTGCGGCTGAATGGTAACACTCCAGTGAATTGCGCCATAATGTGTTGCAGCCGATGTGGCAAAAAAAAAAAGGAAAACAGCTTGACCAATTCCTCCCAGTCTCTCAGACACTTGGACATGACGTGAAACAATCTTTCTTCTCGTGAACACCCATTTTATTCACAACTCAAGGTTCTTGAACTGGAAATTCACAGAATGAACGAGGGTTTTCCCAAAGAATCTTAGGCAGCAGACTCCAAAGCACTGTGTATGATCATTTAGTAATGGTAGTGACTGAATAGTGTATGATCATTTAGTCATGGTAGTGACTGAATAGTGTATGATCATTCAGTAATGGTAGTAACTTGGTCCATACCCACACATTGAAGGGTTGAACTGGCCCATCTGATCCACCTGTAGTAACTTGACACACACCTGTGGAGTACCATGCTTGACTTGTTGCTGTCCCTGTCCAATGTCCTCCTGGTTGTGCTGCCACTCTGCTGACCCCCCCCTTCCCCATGTCTGTCCCTGTCCTTGTCCTTCTGGTCATGCTTCCGATCTGGACTAGGTTTAAATAGAATCTGGGCTCAGCCCTCATACATAGATTAAATATTACAATTTAGACTCTTAATATGTTCACCCGGCACAGCCAGAAGAGGACTGGTCACCCCATCTGAGCCTGGTTCCTCTCTAGGTTTCTTACTAAATTTCAGCCTTCTTAGGGAGTTTTTCCTAGCCACTGAAGTTCAGTACTGCTGTTGTTTGCTCCTTGGGGTCACAGCGAGGAGAGAGACAGATTTCGAGCCTCTCGGTCCTAGCAAGGCATTGCCAGTGATGGATGTTGATTGGCAGACAACTGTGGGGTCCATGGGAGTTGTAGTTCTCTGCCGCAGCCCAGTAATCTTAACTCCCAATGAATCCGTGGCCAAGGAGTTTGTCCAGCTGGGTGGAAACAATACAGCTTTAACACATACTTTTATACATACACATATGTTTGACAATGCAGGCCTCATTTAATGGAGAAGATTTATGGCCCCATGTTTCTATAAACTACATGCAACAGGAAGATGGGCCTGAACACATTTCACCTTTAAGAGCTTTTCCATCATCCCAGTCCCTGTAGAACTCCCGTTCTCATCGTGCCAGTCCCTGTAGAACTCCCGTTCTCATCGTGCCAGTCCCTGTGGAACTCCTGTTCTCATCGTCCCAGTCCCTGTAGAACTCCAGTTCTCTTTCTCCAGTATGTGTGTCCCTCCCAGAGCTTCCCTGTAGGTTACAGCATTCCATCTATATATATATGTTCATATATCAACCCATATATATCAACTCCTCCTTGTGCACCTTATCTCTCCAAGTATTGCCACACATGGTGTCATCTATTAGCCAATGCTTCTTCTATCTCCACTGTTCTCTGTGTATTTATTATTTAACTTTGTGTAGTTGTGTGTCATATTGCGATGTTCAGCCTTCAGACAGGTCATCTTTACCAATGACAGTCGTTTCTCAATCGACTGGTAAGAGGTGAAATAAATAACAACACACATGGAGCCGCTCACTCAAGACTTCTTTACAGGCGACACTTTGATCCTCTCAGAGGAGGCCATTTTAGGTGGTGCAAAAGTGCCAGTGGGAGTAAAAGACAAGTTACAGAAGACGCCGAGGAGACAAATTCACTGCTGGACATGGTTTCAACTCTTATCTATCTTCCTGACTAGATGGTGTTGTTTTGTGGTGAACTGTTTACTGGACGATGGTGAAACCAGGCCGGAAACATTTGAATAATGACGCGGCAGAGCGTCCAGGCAGAGACTTTCTGTCCATAATCGTTGTGCATGTCTATTTGTGAGTGGTGATGTTCTCATGCAAATCCAATTCCATTTCCCTTCCCAGAACAGCCACATGCAAATGACTGTCAGAAGTACAATGACCTGTTTGTGCAGGACACACACACACACACACACACACACACACCAGAGGTACATTGTATAGGTGGGAGCTGTTCTTCCTCATTTCCTCTACATTCTGAGTGGTCACCGTGTTTAAAGTCTTATTTCCGTCGTTCTCTATAAACACTCTGTTGGATATCCACACCTCTCACACCGGACCGAGTAATGGCCCCTAAAAGACAGACCAAGAGATAAACTTTAGTTTTCCATTTCCGACGGGACGTTATAGTAATGTCCCTCTTCTAATAAACAGGCAGATTCCGGTGAATCAAGCCAGGATTGTTCATGGTTGTCATTGATTATTTTGTGTGTGAGTGTGTGATGTAATACATGCAAATGGAATTCCCCAAAAATAGTAAAACCTGACTAATTGGTCCCATGTAGGTTTCTTAACCAGTCACAACTAGAGATAAAAGCTGTTATGGGCAGGGCTTAAATTTTGAGTAAAACGTTTGTGTTATAAGTTGAGTTTCTTAGGGGGTTTGTCGAGGCATTCCAGTTTAAATCTATGCGTATAAGCTTAATTCAGGGGTAGGTTTAGGTAAAGGTTAGGGTTTGTATTAGGGGAAAGGGAACATGGATTTGTGGTTTTCTGGTCCCCGACAGGATAGTCAAACAAATGTGTGTGTGTCTGATTTATTCTGTTGTTTGTGTTCAAAGCCCTGACACGTTTCGGAGTGTGGCTGCAGTTGATTATGTTTTTCCATTTTGTTCTCCAACAAATCAATGAAAAACAACCCGTGCTTTCTGTAACTTGCGGAGTACATAATGGTTGTTGCTTCTCTTCGCCTCAGGATGGATGTCCTGGTGTTGTCAGAGAGGTGCCTGTCTCTCTCCATCTTCCAGCAGTCTGTCTGTTGCGAGTAACTGTTGTGCTTGTCGTGCGTGTGCCCTTCTGATTCAGACTTTCAGTGCTGTTTCATTCTCATAGCCATCGTCACCACAAGCGGTCAGTCAGCCAATAAAAAGCCAGCGTCCTGCTCTGATCCTCTCCGACCTGTCCCTAAAATTGTCAGCCCCTCTCCCTCCGCCCTGAGCCCAGAAAAGGGTTCATTGTGCAGCACTGAGTGTTCAGGGCCTTGGCCTGGTTCTGGTTAGCTCAGCTCCATCTGAAACACTCACCTTCCTCCAGGGGCCGCATCTGGAGCTGGTTTCCTGTTGGGGCCGGCCGCTCCGTGCTGCACTGGCCAGGGGGTGGGCTTTGGCCGCAGTCCTGCGATTGGGCGAGATGGAGGCTTTATGAACCCCAGGATAGATGGAACTGCCAAACAATAATCTGTCAATCACTTACTGGGATGACAGCACCAGACCACAGCTCTCAGAGAGGTGGAGAGAAGAGGGGGAGAGGAGGGGGAAGGGATAGAGGGAGGGGAAAGGTGCAGGTTGCCAAGCGGTTAAATCAAATATCTATCAGAGGGCTGATGTTGTTCCAGTCTCTCGTCACCGTGTTTTAAGATCATCCGTCTCCTTTATAAAACCTGATCTCTTTTCCATAGAACAAAGAACTATTCTCGCATAGTTTTTGAATGGAAATAGAATGTCAAGATAGCCAAGGCTACAGCAGTCATTTCAAATAATTGTAGGATTTCAGTAATTGCACGCTCTTATATTAGCATTGTTTTGACAGAGTATTGCAGTGGTCGTTCTGTAATTGTGCGTAATAACAGCATTAGTGCCTGGCTACAGGACCTGTAGATCCTGTAATGGTGTGTAATAATAACGTTAGCGTTTAGCGCGAAGGCTACAGCTTCCTGTTATTAGCGCAATAAGTATGGTATGGGCCTGGACCTCAGCCACTGAAATTATTGTATTTTTACCGACCGGCCCTAAAACTTTACATAAATTTAGCAGCATGGTTCCAGAGTCTGTCACATGGGGACTTTTATAGGGGGCCGGCTCGGTCAGAGAGGGGGCTTGGAGGTGGTGTGTAAGACTAGCTCTGTCCCTGTTCTGGGATGTCTCTCTGGTAAGACCACGGAATGTTGGACATTGGCTTGGCCTTGGGTGATACAGTCATTGTCTGTCAGACATCCCCATGGTGCAGTCAGCGATTGTTTTGTGTAACCTGTGGCAATAGGTCCTCTTTTCTGTTTTGTGGCACCATTTGAACCATAGTGCAGTGATTGACTGCAAGGCATTGTGGTCCGTGGTGGAGTTGTGTGTGGTGCGCGTGCGCATTGTCGCGGTTTGGGAGAAAGGGCTGTAGTCAATCTTAAAGCTCCATACGAAGACCTCCATTTCCTGTCCTGGCGCCCCAGCAACTGGCTGACAGCAGCTTTTATATGTCTCCTGAAAGACTGAGTTTTACACACACACACACACACACACACACACACACAAAGGATAAAGAGAGTGTGAGCTGAGATGGAGCCAAAAACTGAAAGTGTACTAGTGAAAGTGGGCTCAGGAAGCAGCAGGAAACCCAATGAACGTCAGACGGGTGAGAGACATTGTGCACATGCAGGGTGACTGAGGTGAACTCACTACTATTAGAGGTCAAGTCTGATAATGACAGCTAGATGAAGCACTGGGGGCCAGATGTGGGAGTTACAGAATGCAAAAACAGCTTAGAAGGATGTGAATTGGGACAGATAGATGCCTGCAGTTGGCATCTTTAAACCTTCCACTGATCCAGGTCACAAGGAGTCGTCTTAATACAAGGGCCCACTGTTTTTTGTTGGGCCAAGTAGAAAAACCACCCGGGTCTAAGCCTTTTTCTCCACCCTCTTCATGCTTAAAACCAGACCAGGCCCTCCTGACCTCCTGTGACTTCTCCCTCTGGAGTGAATTGTACAAATGATCTCCTGGACATGTGGACTGACGGAGCAGCAGGAGATCCATGGTTCCTCTGCTTCGAGTGAAGAGTGATGACAGAGGCGTCTGCGCCACTCGTTCCTCTGTGAAGCTCCTTTCTGTTCCTCCCTCTTTCTCTTTCCCCCGCGGTGGAGAACACAAGGGATAGAGGCCGAACATTGTTTTGCAAATGTTTTCGAGTGCGTCTCTTAGAGGTATTTCATTTCGCAATGTTTAAGGAGAAGAATGTGTTCTGTGATTTAGTTTGTGTTTCAGTACCCCCTAGAGGCTGTTGTGGGCCGGGCCTGAGGGCTAACCGGTCCATAACCGGAGCGCTCTGAAACATAGCCACACATCACAAGCACTTTAAAACTCGATGCTCTGGATAGATACCAAACACGGTTACACCTTGGTCTTCACCTGTAGCACCGCTAGAGTAGCGCCAGCTGCCGCCTGATTATGGTTCACTTCATGACAACGAATCTGATCGCAAATTCTCTCTGGCAGTTCAGAACTGGTGCCAGTTCAGTGGTATGCATGTAGCTTAGTTCCCTGGCCCTGAGAAGGGTTGTGATGGGTCAGACACCGGATCCTCTCAGCGGACCGGCCCGGCCCAAGGGTACTGCGCTTTGAGCAGGGAGAAGGAGCCTGTTTTTCTTGGTGTGAGGAACACTGAGCTCCTAACACGGCTCGCTCATTACAATGGAATCTATCCGCACAGGTTTGAAATATGGACACGAATAAATATATTTCTATAGTTTCCACAATTTTTTTGTGTGGAGGAATACCAAAACAGTTTCAACAGAACGCCCCCTTTCAGTGGGCCAGGGCTTAGACACGTCACTGGTATGATCTCAGTCCCTGTATTAGACTGTATTATGCTAAATGACTGGCTGGTGTGGGCCAGAACCAGTGGAGCCAGCATGGTAGTCCAGTCTGTCCCCACACCAGCCTGAATCAGGTCACTGCTCCTAAACAGTACTGAAACAAGCTCTATGTAGCCTGCATGAACGCAAATGAACAGGTCAGTGGGTTCCAATGCACATTTGCATCATAATAAAATAAAGTGCAAACAGGGTGCAAAGCAATGGGGAAATAATGTCCCCACAACTGGATTAGACATTGAGTAAACAAGTTAGCAGACTCCCAGACTCCATACATTTATTTCCATTTGGTTTGTCATGCTTTTCCACAGCGGTGCTAGTTGTTTTTCCACAAGGTGTGTGTGGTGATTAGATTGGTTGTGTGTTACTTGGGTTGTACCAGGGTGTGTTGTGATTACATGGGTTGTATGTTACTCAGGTTGTGTCCGTGTGTGTGTTGTTCTGTGTGTGTTACAGGCCCTGGGAGACTCAGACTTCGCAGGGGTTCTGAGGCAGCTGCTTCCCCTGATGAAGCCTGTCGCTGCCCCCGTGGACCAGGAGCCCGACTCAGGGTCCAGTTTAGGGTCTCGGTCCGGGGAGGACGAGTGCGGACCGGATGAGCTGCTTCTGCTGCTAGTCTACCTGTACTCCCTGGCTGCAGAGGCCCAGTCTGCGGACGATGGAGACGAGGAAGAGGTGGAGAAGGTGGAGAGGGAGCTGATTGGAGCACTGACCCTGGTCATAACCAGAGAAGCAGAGCTCAGCCCCCTGCTTCAGAAACTCACCGGTTAGTACAAAATTACTATGATGCAACCATCAATCTGCCACAGCGCCTGCCGACACTCCCACAGCGCCTGCCGACACTCCCACAGCGCCTGCCGACACTCCCACAGCGCTATCACATCCACAACCGTGCTGAGCACTACTACCTTAAAACTGACGCAATGTGGCATTTCCAGTGGAAATTAGAACCTCAGTTAGACAAGTCTTCTTTTTATGTGAGAACAACCTTTTATGTTAACTCTCTAAAGTTAGTGAGGAGTTTGGGGTTTATATTTGCCGTGCTGCCAGGAGGATTCTGTCAGACACTTCAGATACCATCTTGATACCCTCTGTGCGCACACACACACACACACACACACACACGCACAGCCTGTAAGATCCCATGCTAGCAGATGACAACAACAACACTGCGGTGTCAGTGGGAACCTGCTACAGAGTCAGTCGGTTTGGTGGGTCTGCGTGGGTCTGCGTGGGTCTGCGTGGGTCTGCGTGGGTCTGCGTGTGCAGACGTACATCCATACATGGGTATGTGAACAGCCTTTTGACATCTATCTGATGTACACCACACATGGGTGTATAATGTTATGTTTAATGTGCACAGTCCAATCCAATCTAAAGGTCTGTGGCCCGGTCTCTCTGTGGCCCGGTCTCTCTGTGGCCCGGTCTCTCTGTGGCCCGGTCTCTCTGTGGCCCGGTCTCTCTGTGGCCCGGTCTCTCTGGGGCCGGTCTCTCTGTGGCCGCTCTCTCTGGGGCCGGTCTGTCCTGGTCTGTGAGTCTTGGTGTGGCTGCAGGGCTCTCTGCCCACTCCTGGGATGATGAATGAGCTCTGTACCTCCCGACCACACTGTGCCTCCCCCAGTCAGTCTGAGTTTCTGTATCCTTGAAGCTTCAGACACAGTCCTCCCCAGCCTCATAGCTCATAATTAGTGCTGCTTTTAGTTTGGCCCAGTCTTGTCTAGCTAGCACACACACAGAAATAATCTACTGCTTGTTACTACCACATTTGGTACCCCCTCTCACATATTACATACATTCAAATGGTCAGGTAGTTTTCTCTCTTTCCACCTCCTCGCTCATTCTCCCTCTTTATCACTCTCCTCCTGTTCCATTCGTATGAGAGGCCTTCTGGCAGGAGGAGAGTCAGAGATGTGGCTCATGTTAAAAACTTGACTCTCTGTTATAAACACTTCAGAAGAAATTACCCTGTCAATGCACACCAGGTGTGTCGAAGAAACGTTATACTTTTTCTTGCTGTGTGTGAGCTGTGTGAGGGTGCATGCATGCGTGTGTGCGCGCTGCCACTGCATTCGTGCGCAATTAGATTTTTCCGTGCTCGGCCACACGTACCTGCGTGTGTGTGTCGTGCACGTCTTTGTGTGTATCCCTCGGCTTTCATTGTTGCCGATGAAATGGGTTGTGTGTAATATGAGGCCAGGGGCCGTCTCAGCCCGAGCTACGGAGAACAACATTGATTGTGACATTCTCCTCAATTAAAACAGTCAAATGGAAACCAGACGCCGAGTGAAAACCAGTCGCCATGAGAACACTGTTTTTACAAATCCCTACTTTCTGTTCCCCTTGGCTACAGTTAGCAGCCTGGGCTTAACACACACACACACATACTGTGCACACACAAACACACACACACACACACGCGCTTGCGTACATAAACAAGCGGATGAAATAACAGGAGAAGGATTGAGCCGAACAAATAGCCAAACAGCAGGTTAAAGGAAGGGTAAGCATCTCCGCCCTCCTAACAACCCCCCACAGGGACGGTGGGAATTAAAGGTCCCAGCCGCCCCTCCAGGAACGAGCATGACGCCGCACTGACAGCCTCTTAGGAGACAAACAACATACCTGGGGACAACTGATAGGGGGTCGACGTCTGCCTCTGGTGATGTGTTGGCAGTGTTGGCGGAGGGCGTGGCCGTGTCTTCAGCCTCACAGTGGACACTGTCGTTATGACTCCTAGAGAGAAACAGATGGGTTTTAGGTGGAGAACCAAGAGAGAGCCGAAACACTGACGAGCTCACGCACACCTGGAGAGTACGAATGAGAGAACGTCTCAGTGTGGAATTAATTGGAGAGCTGTGCGTGCGTGCGTGAGTGCGTGTGTGTGTGTGTGTGGCTCGAGTATGGGTTTAATTAAAGGGAGAAATGGTGTTTGCCCAAGAAAATGGTTCCGCCTAGAGCTCAACAGCTTTCTGTCGGTCTCAGACATGGCCAGTGTGCGATGTGTGTAGCTTGTAAATAGTTTTAGTGTTGACTTCGATCATTTCCCATTTTCAGTTGTGGCTTGGTGTTTTAGTGTGTGTGAGAGAGAGAGAGAGCAATGGTTCGAGGCCAAGGGAAGGGGAGAGTCTGAGTGAAATCCTCTGAGAGCAATAGCTGATTCTTGTTAATAGTACTTTTGTGTTTTCCTATGAGTATGATATTAATCATTGTGTAGGTGAATATATTTGTCCTACTGTACACAAGTACTGGATGTGTGTATTATAGTCATGTGTGAATAGAAAAAGGATTAGTTCACAAAAGTATACCGACTCCCCCCTAGAAACCTCAGAGAGTGGGCTCTGGGTTTTGTTGGCTGGTTTCTTCTGTGATGGGGCCTCCCATTTGGCTGATGTTGTGATAAGCTTGGACTATACTCTACTGAGAGGAGTCCCTCACGATGGGTTTATGCTACAGCCAACCGGTGTATAAAAATGAAATAAAGTAATCATTTCCAAGTAAAACCATGTTCCTAATTATCATTAATGTCAATATTGCAGACGGTATATGACCAGTGACCTGACCGTAGTGCAGGAAACTGCATGAATGCTGGCCAATATAGAGTAGATGGCCATGTCTCAAACTGCCATTTTTCCATGACTTTTAGAAAGGCCTCACAGAGATTGTTATTCCTCTCACAGCTGTTACTTATAAAGATAAGATGTAAAAGAAACGACACTGTCTAAAGGGTGAGGGAAGTGAATGGGACAGGCAATGTAACATCCATCATGTTCTTTAGCAGACGTTTTAGTACAACATGGCCCTTACATGGGTTCCACTTGAAAATGTATTCCCGAAGCCAGCTTTCATCAAGGTTAGGCACGATTCATCATTTGTTTCTGTCTTTCATGGTCAGTTTCCTTTTTTGGTGCTGTGTTATTCATGACATTCATAATGGTTGTGGATGTGGAGGATACAATAGTGTTTACAGCGCTGTGTGTTTTCCATTCACACTCACCGTGTTCAATACTCCAAGAATATGCACATCTTTCATTGTCGCTGTCATGGTTGTCCATTGCTTATAATTGTAATCTGTGGACAGTTGTTTTATACAAGACGAGCCAGAGTTTTCTTTCCACCATTGGCGCTGCAATGAAATGCTTCAGTTTTGCCTGAATGTTTTGAACAGTTTCCAAGTCTGGGATTTCCTCAACGCAGTCCGAGTCATGGCTTCATTATACTTCAGAAAGTTGCGATTTTTTTGTAATGCCAGCTAAATTCAGGTCAGCAATGTGGTTCGCTGCTGTAGCAACGCGATGCAGTTGCCCGTTTTTTTTTTTTTTTTTAAACCTGGGTTTGCAGTTCTGCTAAATAAGTACCGGTCCGGGATTATGACAGTACCCAGTGACTTGAAAGACCAATCAGAACTCAGTATGTCAGCATGTCCGCATGTCCAGCCCATTCATAATCTCAGCCAATCATGTCTATCAGGAAAAGTCCTGCATTTTCCACTGTTTAAACAAGGGTTTGAGTTTTAACTTGTATTTGTGTGTACACTTCGCATACTAATTTGTCATTAAGTTACATTAAAGTTCACTTCTTCAAGAAGGCATTTCTGCAAAAAAGATAATATCCCAGAGCATGTTTTTCTTATAAATAGTGACGTGACATGCGTCATTAACCCCCGTTCCTAAATTCAGTCACAAATATGCATCATGTATTATATTTGTTTATATTAAAATGGATGTTTTGAAGTTCAGATTCTCTAAGAAAAATGTTATTCATAATTCAGTAATATCAGAGAATTGGCCTGGCGTCTGATCACTGTTTTGGCCTAAGGCACAAACTGCCAGGCTTTTGCTATTAGGAACAGGCTCCCTAAAAAAGCATGGCTGTTTCAGTGTAACATTTGGAGTGCTTTTAATTACCATAATTTCTCAAAGAAATATTTAGTGTTCTTATTAATTCTTTAGTAAACACAACCTCAATGGGATATAGGCCAAAATATAAAATGTCATTTATCTTTGGTTTGCTGGAGTTATTCTGTGAGATTGCAGCATTGTGGTTTGTGACATGTGAAAATGTCACGTCCACAACTCTTGAATCACTCCAGAACTGTCCCACGCCTTTAAGCCCACACTGTACCCCAGCTGCAAAATGCAGAAACTCCTTACTGCTTAACCTGGGCCAGTAAAAGCACACCACATTTCCAGCTCCAGCTTTGGTTCCTCTCATAGAATGATTGCCTCAAAAGTATTGTGGAGTTCCAGCATCTAATTATAAACTGCCAAAACAAGTAGCCCTTCTAAACGAGTAGCCCTTCTAAACGAGTAGCCCTTCTAAACGAGTAGCCCTTCTAAACGAGTAGCCCTTCTAGACGAGTAGCCCTTCTAAACGAGTAGCCCTTCTAAACGAGTAGCCCTTCAAAGCGAGTAGCCCTTCAAAGCGAGTAGGCCATATCCATCTGGATTTTCTGTCAGGTTTCCTGTCACTGCTGTTTTTTGCAGTGATGTCCTAAGCTGGGAGCTAACTCAGCCCGTGGGTTCCTGCTTTTCTATGTGTGTGTGAGTGTTTTGTAGATTTGTGTGTTGATCATCAGTTGATGCATATCCGTGTTTCTGTATTCCAGAATGGAGTTACAGCAGAGTGTGTATTGACATTGAGAGTGTTAAGTCCCTGTCTAGCCTCTGTCCCATGATGAAGCTGTAGCCTGCAGGGAACAGGATGAGGGCGAGGATGATTGCGGTGGTGGTGAGGGATGACATGTGATGCTGGTGGTGGGGGGCTCATGTATGTAACTGGACTTTTTTTTGTGCTGACTTCTGAGAAGCCCGGTCTCAAACACACACACAAACACACAGAGACATACACACATAGTTGGGTTTGTTTTTCATCCTGTCCATAAATGTGTGAAGGGAAGCAGGGAGCGTCGGGACAGACGGACCTCCCCAACGCTGCTGTTTAGGTTGGCACGGCAACATGCCTCTCCACGGATGGAATCAGTCCTGGAACATAAAAGGTTCTCTCACACTTTGGTCACCATGTTTTAGCTCTATCCCCCATTTCTCTCTCCCTCTTTCTTTCACTCCTACTTCTTATTGCTTTCTCACTCCTTCTCTCTCCCTTCTTTTTTCACTTACCTGTTCCCTTTCTCTTCTGTTTTCTCCCTTCTGCCTCTTTTTTTCTTCCTTTTTTCCCGTTCTCTCTCCCTCAAATTCAAATTTATTTGCAGGAGAAGCACTGTAAATATTGTCAATGCTTCAGTGTATAAAATACACATTGCACTGAAAATGTCTAAAATAAATAATAGTCTACTAATAAACTAGTGATAATACCAAAACAATTTAATGATAACAGTGGAGACAGTGGCAACAGGCAAATACTATAAATATGACAGACCAAGAAAGTTTGAGTTTAACATCTAACAAGAAACTGTAGTAATCACTGAAAAATGCTTCCACAACTTTCTCTTTCTCATTCAAATTGCTTTACTGGCTGGGCCTTAGCTAACATATTGACAAAGCATACTTAAGAATGAATTTTTCATTTACAATAAGTTAATATAAAATAAGTTACATTCTCTCACACTACTCTCCCTCACTCTCTCCCCTACTCCCCCCAGCTCTCTTCTCTCCCCTCTCTTTTTTCTCCTCTCCCAGGCCCTGCAGCAGGGAGGCAGTTACAGAGGGAAGTGAAGCATGAAGTTCCATGGGTCATGATTAGGCTTCATTAAGATTTTTTCCCCAGTTTCACTGCTGGAAATTACAAAAAATTAGTTTTTTTTAATTGGAAGACTTCCACACATGAAATCATCAGCTGTTCTGCGTGCGTGCACACACACACACTCACACACACACAGTGCCCTTAACCATGCTAAGAGGTAATGAGAGAAGCCAATAGCATTTATCAGATGACGTGAATCCCCAGGCCTTAATTAAGGGAATTACATTTCATCTTTGTTACAGGACGCTACCCGCCAGGAGGTTAATGTGTGATTGTGTGTTTGTGTCACATAGATACGTGTGAATGCACTCCTCAGACTCTGCGTTGCTCTGTGCAAGATGGCTATTGAATGGCGTTATGGTAAAAACAACATGGGGAGGGCAGCCATGTTTGTTTGGGTATCAGAGATCCTGAGTTCCAGTTTTCTGTAATACCCACAGCTTGTTCTCTTCATCCACAGTTATCTTTTTGTTTTAACGGTCTACCATTAGCATTGAGCTTTAACTTTTAACCCCCCAGTGTGTTATTCCCACCTCCAGACCACCGTCTGCTTCATGGTGTGTCAAAACCCAGCTCCTCTTTCTCCATTTATGACAGGAAATGCACATCATATAAGCCTGCTTGTCAGAGCAGTTTGAAGTCCAGTGGGAGTTGTCCTACAACAACTGAAAGGGACACTCCTCTCCACACGCACACGCACACACACAAGACAAACACACACACGCTAACACACGGAGACACACGCTAACACACGGAGAGACACACGCTGGCTCTAGAGGGACCCTTGTGGTGACTGCGGCCCGTGGCCCCCTGACCCCTGCAGACGCATCAGTGCAGACCGGGGTCATCCTGTCACTCTTTAACTAAGGGTCAGCGGAGAGGTCCTTTCGGGCCTCCTGGTTGTTGCTCTCTCCCCCTGACTCCCTCTGGTCTCCCTCTCCGTCTCTCTCTGGATCTTCTCTCTCTTTCAGCCGTCGTCTCTGACCCACACGGAGGGGGTTATCCTGTCATATAAAACTACTAATGCATCTGCAGGAGTCTCACTGTACTGAGACACGGAGCGTCTGAGCTCGTACTCCTATTCCCAGAGTGCTGTGTGTTTGATGGTATATCTGGGTTGTATCTGGCTGCTGCGGAAGAGCCTGTTTATGTTAGGGATTCCAGACACTGTGAAGGATGACCTGTCACTCTGTACCCACTTTCCTCCCCAAAATGTCGCTCGCTCTCTTTAATGGCTTTTTTCTCTTTCTCGATCTCTCTTTCAATATCAAATAATTTATTAGCATTTTGTTACAATATACATATTGCCAAATCAAACTGTTACAGTGTTAACGCGTTGTTAATATTCATACTTGTGTTGTTTCTAGAGCATTTATCAAGGATCCTTTCTTCAAACCTGAGAATGCAAAATGGCAAGTTCTTACTACGTTTGTGCATATTTGTCAGGTTCCTGGCTTCCAGTATTCTCTTTTATTGGTATTATTTGTTGGTCTGTTGTTGTCATGGTAGAACACTCCGTAGGCAGAGTGAGGGAAACATGCTTTTTTATTTCGGACATTTAGCACATTATAATGCCATTGAATTGACCGTAGTTCAAGTAGCATAACAATAAAAGGCCAAAAGTTGTCTGCCTGTCCATAATGATGCCGGCAGCACGTCAGCTGTACTGATGATGCTGTTTCCTGACAACAACGGCCAAGTAAGTTTTACATGTGACAGAATTCAAGGGCCCTACATTCTGTCGTGGTAGACGGTATGCTCTCTCTGGCGCTCTTAGAAGTTGACCCTTTAAAGAATGGGAGAACATCAGCAGGAATTTTGAAACATTGCCGTTGATCTCTGGTCCCTCCCACCTAAAACTCTGTGATTGTCTAGCTCTAGTAGTTACACAGCCTTCTTTAAATTATTCAGATCCCTTCACTTTATCCCCATGTTGTTGTGTTATTCACATAATATTCACAATTGACTAAATCTTGTTTATTGGCATTTACAGTATCCACTCAAAATGCCTCCATAATGTCAAAGCGAGGACACACTTCTAGAAATGTTTACTGATTTATTGAAAATAAAAAACTGAATGATGTCATAGAAGTAATAACATTGTATTGTGTTGAGGCATAGATCTGGTTATACAAAAATGGTAAAGCTTTGAATGTTCCCAGGAGCACAGTGGGAACATTCAATGCGAATTTGGAACCGCCGAGACTCTTCCCAGGGCTGGTTTTCCAGCCAAATGAAGTAACCGGGAAAGAAGGGCCTTGGTGGGAGGGGGTCATTCTCACTGGACAGGGGAGCGATTTTAGATTGGTAATTGTGGTCCTATTGGTTCTGTGTGCTCCTCCTGGGCGTGGTGCGTCCTTCACGATGGCCTCAATGCCAGATGGAAGCTCTCCCGCCACTCTGTTCTGTGCTGGCCTGGTCATTTCCTGTCAGGAGGCCTGGTGTTAATCAAGCCCTGAGCCTGTGGGAACGCCCACTGCACTCCCTTCTACTCCCCTACTGCCCACTCTCCTCCCCCTATGGCCCCCTCCTCCTCTGACCCGTCATCAGGCAGAGAAAGACCAACTTTCACTCCCCTGTCCTCTGCTGTTTTCCTCTTTTCTCATCCTTCTCAGCCTGTTCTTCATCACGTATTTTATTCCTCTGTCTTCATGGCTGCCTTTCCCCGGCTGACTCTGTTTCGATTGTGTAAGGAAAGCCCTCTATCTCTCCAGGCTCAGCTGGAGGACAGGGGAGAGGAGGGGAAAGATAGGAGGGCTTGTGTGTTTTGTTTGATCCTGCACGTTGACATGCTGCTTGGTGTCCATTCCCGTCTGGTTAGTGTCGTGGTGGCAGATAGGCTTATCTTAGCTCTCCTCCCCATGGCTCTCTCCTCCCCATGGCTCTCTCCTCCCCATGGCTCTCTCCTCCCAATGGCTCTCTCCTCCCCATGGCTCTCCACTGATCTCCGGACAGAGGTCCATACTGTTAACACCGGTTACTCTGTGACTCATTCAAACTGACTGGTCCAATGTAATGCATGCTCACTTAAGAGCTTCAGATATATGCTAATGATGATTAGCTCTCTGGAAAGGTTCAAGTTCATTGGTTCATTGGTTGTGGTGGCGTCTGATTTTACAATGAAAAAACAAAGTGAACAAGATTTGAGTACCTGCGGATGTTTGTGTTTATGTGTGTAGGCAGAATGATGTGTTGTGGGTGATGTGTGTAGGCAGAATGCAAGCGGTGTATGGGTGACGTGTGGCGGTGTATGGATGATGTGTTGTGGGTGATGTGTGTGGGTG
>JACXGJ010004784.1:0-13856 GCA_016801105.1 Esox niger
GAGGGAGGGGAAAGAGAGGGAAGAGGAGGGAGGGGAAAGAGAGGGAGGAGGGGAAAGAGAGGAGGGAGGGGAAAGAGAGGAGGGAGGGGAAAGAGAGGGAAGAGGAGGGAGGGGAAAGAGAGGGAAAAGTTGTCCTGTAAACAATTTTGGTCTTATAGGCTCTGTACATAGAAGGCTATAGCATACTGATGATAACCACAATTCCTCACATACCACTGAGAGGGTTCAATAAATCATCGTCGAGATTTGGAGCCCGATCAGACCTTCTAATCTCTCTCTTCGCTTTGATGTGACTGTGGCCACTGGATTGTATCTCCTTTCATCAACATCAAATACACCAGAAAACAATTAGGTGGGATATAGAGAGTAAAGACAATAGTACAAAACATTGCGTTACGTACATTTAGCTTTCACTGGATCTTTACACAGGATTGTCTATGTGAACGTACAAACAGCGCAAATCAATAAACTGTTTGGCTCATTTGGAAGGGAATCATATCCACTTCAGTACCGCAGGCGTATTTCCTTATGTGTCGGTTAGGTCCAGTGACAATCTATAAATGCTTGAAGATTTCAGTGACCAAGTCACATTATTTATATATATATGCTGTATCTGTTCTGAACAATATATGCTGTATATATGGCCCCATATTCATGAAAATGCATGTATCAAAACTATCTAACTCGGGATTGTATACATGACAATATCTTGTTATGGATCAATTGCTGCAAAAGATTAATCAATATCAATTACACCGTGTTTACCGATGCTTTTATATCTCCGTAACCTCACCGTTACTTGCAGCCTTTTTCATAGTGCCATCAATCAACATCAGAGAGTCACACTGTTTATTCTGTCTGAGAATGGAACAACGACTAACCATCCACATCAAAGAAAACTAAGGTAAACATCATTAATGAGGGCAGTTAAAACCCATCTCTCCTTCTGTCTTTGTCTCTCTCTCTACTGCTCTCTCAGGACAGACTAAGCGCTATTCCAGCAGTGGCATTAACGTCAGAGCACAAACTAATTAAGGGAAATGCCTCGTTAATTAACCGCACACACAGCTCAGCAGCCATACCTTCTACCAACCTCCTGCTTGGCTTCTTCCAGTGTCCCCAGCCTCAGAACCTAATGCTTATCTCACTTCCTATCCCAAGGTCCTAGTTCTGACAGGAAAACTTGAGACTAACTCCACCCCTTGGCTGTTGTTTTTTTCGGGTCTGCTTTGTCCCTTAAATAAAGGCCAGTGACTCTGTGCTTTGGTGTGACCGCTATATGACAAATATATAGTCAAACAGTATGACGCTGGCATAATATGCAGTGACACTGATGACATGAACATAGAACATGAACAGCATTACATCACATGACACAATTGTAATTAACCAGATGACGCAGCGATGATTAAGCCGGCACAGCAGATGACGCAGTCATGATTACACCCAGTGCCACCGATGACGCAGTCTTGATTACCATGATTATGCCAGATGGCTCCGTCACGATTGACATGGTTACCCCAATGGGTCCTCATTGGTTTCTGCTTCTTTTTAAGAGTGGTCCCTTGTGACCTGGGCTTTAAGGCTGGGTATCGTCAGTCCAGCGTCAGCCGGCTTCACTGCACGTGACCCCGCCCTCGAAAGGTACGCGGAAATATACGTTTGCAACTGTTGGCAGAAACCTATTTTTCTTATGATCTGTATACGTTTCTAGAAATATGATTAAAAAAAAGGAAAATATTAACTATACTTATTCAATCGTTCAAAAATATGTACACATAAGCCTGACGCACGCAGCTCATGCGCACACTCATGTATACACACCCAGCGACGCTTTCATGGGTAATGAATGTTTTCACTTCATTTTATACATCTGGGCTTCCGGTGGAATCCATCCACATGACATTTTGTTGTTTCTTTCTCAAGGAAATTGGGTTTGGTTTGAGTGCTTTTTGATAGGATGGAAATAAACGCCGGGTTAAACAGTTAAATGCCAGTCCTTTGCTCTAGGGAGGACTATTAGTCCTAATAGGCATTTTGTTTAGAATTTCAATTTGATTGAAAAGATGTATTCCTTTAAATAATCCATACATTGACAGGGACACTCAGTTCCCTTGAGTTTGCTTCTGTACTTCTTGAGCTCCTTGGTAAAATGCCTGCTTGTCTCACTCTCTGCCGTGCTCCAGAATGACAACATTACAATAAACATTCGACTGTAACCGCTATTATACTGAGCTAAATATACAATGAAACCTAAATGGTGGAACAATCATGTAAGGTTACACACAATTAAACCATCAGGGGAAAAAGATAGATCTCATTTTGTCATCAGCAGATTAAATTCAGATGCATTTGTGTTACGCATGGTCTCGTACATATGCGATACAATCATGCACTTTAAAGACATGTAATGGATGTCACATTCCACCAGCTAGTCTTCTATTGGTCTCTGTTTCTTCTCAAGTGTGGTCCATTGTGACCTGTGCTTCAAGGCTGGGTATCGTCAACCCAGCAACCGCGGGCTTCATCGCACGTGAACCCCGCGCTGGAAAGAAACGTGTGTACGTCCCGGGCGGTCACGTACGCAAACGCCAGACTCACCCCCATGTTGCGAACTAGCCTGCTACGTGATAGAGCTGTGCTGGCAGAGTCCACAGTTCAGAGATCCAGACACAAGGTGCACTAGGGATACGAAGAAATAAAAGATCCCTTTTCATCTCGGCTCCCTTGAAAAATGCTTGTCATGGGACTTCCTGATCGAAATGTGGAACAAAGGCTCTTTTTTGTGCATCATGCTTTTAGTAGTCTTTCATTGAGCCTGCTAATATTGGCGCGAGGACCCCTAACAATAAAGATAACATCTCTTTCTGCGTACCACAAGGCTGCCCGTGACTACTAACGCTAAGCAGTGCGTCACTTTAGACTCAGTGGCCAGTTTAATAGATACACTGCCCAGTTCAGATAAAAAGATTTGCCTCTACGGACATTGAGTCGTGTGGCCTTGGCTTGGTAGATAAAGCAGGCAGACAGGTGTCAGGGCTTTCAGTAACTGCTCAGAGGAGTTTTAGAGCAGGGAAAATGAATGACCTGAGTGCATTAGGATTCTCTGTGCCTGGTACCCCGGTTCTGCTGACGACCTGGGCTTTAGACGCATAACAATGTGCGACAGACAAAATAACTTCCAGTCAGCTACAGTTTTAGGCAATCAAGCAAATTAATAACAACATCTTTTGTAGGCTTGCGCTTTTATAGCTGAATACAGAATGTATAAATATATGCTAGGCAATTCTGAATTGCAGCCAAATACTCAACTGTCAGCTTATGTACAAGATAGCATGCAATGTGGAAGGGAAGGTGTCCTGAGTTTACTGCACAAACTGGAGATCACTGTCCCAGTACTCAACTAATAATGCAAAGTTATATATACAGCAGGTCTGAAGGATATATGGTAATCAGACCTGTAAAAGCAAGCAATGATTGTTTCTGGCTCTCTGTTCACACCGTTTTAACCTTAAGAAAAGTTACTGTTCTCTTTCCTGGTGAAATTTCCTTCTCATGAATCTATGAAATGCCAGTTGGACAGGCAGCTTTTCGGTGATGAAACATACTCTGTTCACAGAATAGGCCAACATGCTTTCCGGTGGTATTACTGACAAAGGGCTGCCACATCTTTGAAGAACACTGAGTGAGATTCATTTATTTTTGCTGGCTTTGGTTGAGATTTTGCTTTGCAAGAATGTGCATGCCACAATAAACTTAGCTTCCACAGGGCCAGGTTTGGTTTGATTCAGTACTGGCTTGACCTTGTTCACATCCCCCAGAAATGTTGGGCTTGGATCCATGACCTTTCTTATCTTGGCAGAATTTAAACAAATCGCTGTTACATAATTACCAAAAATTAAGCTGTCTGGTTGGCTACAGAAATGTAATGCTGAGATCCAAAGGGCTTCCGAAACAAGGTAACCAAGGCAGACAAGATTGTCATGGCAAAGAGCCAATCAGAAAGCATTTTATATTTTTTCAAATGTATTATCTAGATCTATCTCTGTGCAATTATGTCATTTTGACTGAGAGCACAATGTCCAGATTCATGCACTGTTGTCTAAAACATTTTCAGGAAACTCAAACTTTTTGGACAACGAACAATTGTGAATTCCTTGAAAATCTACCAATAGTGAATTATGGATAGTATGTTATTTAACTCTCCTTCCAAGATACTGACACTGATGAAATGAATGTCTACTGCAATGTAGCCTTCTTCTGTCTGTTGCTCACCAATGCGGCAGGTGTGGCAGTTTAAAGACACACGCAGAGGCAAGGGAAGTGCATCAAAGCTAGTTACCAGGTTTTCACTGATAGCCTTGCATAGTCATCTCAACAATGAGAACCGTGTTTTGCCAGATATACAATTCCTCCAGTAATGAATACCTTCTCTCTGTTTCTTTGTCATTTCAGTTGAAGCAAATGAACATTTTGTGAACATATAGATTTAAGTATTTAGGAAACATTCAAATCACCATGTCTGGAGTTTAAAGTTGACTGAATAGTACATTTTACTCAGTATATGTTCATAATCTTCTAGTGTGACAGTTTTATCATTAAAAAGGGTTTATTCAACTTTTCTTTCCTTCCCAGTGAGGAACAGAAGGGTTAAAATTGAGACCACTGCAAATTGAACACAACTGTTCTACATTCAAAACTTTTCAACTTTTTTGGAAAGGAAAATGAAAGGTGGAGTGGTCTCTTCATTTTTCCAGAGCTGTATATGCTTGCCAAATTCCTTGCTTACGACTAATATTTTCCGACATAATAGCTAACATTCTAATCAATTCTGATCAAACTAGCCAACAAATCTCAATGTATATGTCAAAACCAGTTACTGTGTCGCTTATTTGACAAAATGTTTTAGTACCAATATCAATGTCTTTGTATTATTCATTAATTGTTGATGCCATCAAATCCTTCTGTGCTGCTGCCAAGAATGTCCATGAAACATGTTTTTAAGAAGAGCCGTTAAAGGAGAAATTGGTAAATTACCTGGGGAATAGCAGAAAAAATGAATTTACAATTCAAAAAAGGCTTAGCAACAATCTAGCCAGATATAATGTCTTGTTTATTATTTTTGTATATGTGTACTAGTCTAGTGGCGCAGGAAAGGTTACACCTATTTCTAGGTGTAGCCTTTGGGGATAACAGCTTGCTAGCTTGACGTTCCAGGTCATATCAGCCAGGGTTGAACTTAATCTGGCAGGCTGAGCATTGCTACACTTGAAAACATTTTTTCTAATTTAATATAACAATTTTTGTGTTGAAAGGGAGGGGTGCAGACTCCTGAATATCACCACTGCAAGCTTTCACTGATAACCAAGGCAGTTCAAGCATAGAATGAGTAGCTGATACTTAAACAGCTTGTCAGCATAGACCTGCTCTATGTAACGGCCAACTGAGCAGCCCACTTCCAGGACCCAAAACACTCCCAGTGAGATTAAGTTAACCTATCAGCTAACACTAACTTCAAACTTAACCTAACACTAAACCTTACCCAAATTGTAACATATAACCTAATCCTAATAGTGACCGTGGAAGGCAAATTTACTGTTTTGCTATCGAGTCAGGGATTTTGGCCCTCAACAGCATAGTGTCTATAATCAGGACACTGTGTTCAGAGGGCTCAAAATGTTTGCTCAAATTCAACCAAACTGGGGTAGAATCTTCATATGGTCTCAAACCTGTGTGTGTGTGTGTGTGTGTGTGTGTGTGTGTGTGTGTGCCTGCATAGTGATATACTTGTGAAGACCAGAAAAGTTTGGACATACCTACTCATTAAAATGTATTTATTTTTATCTTCTGTTTTCCATATTGTAGAATAATTGTGAAAAAAATGTAACTATGAAATAATACATTAAATCACGTTGGTATTAAAGAGGTGTCAAAATGTCTAATTCCAACCATCCTTTCTTCATGAGATGCAGAGATGGTGTTCCTACACTGAAGCATGAAAAAGTAGGTGTGATGGTGTGTTACTTCATAGTTATCCTATTGATTCATTTTATTTTGCATTCTTTTTCTATAATGTGAAAAATAGTTAAAATAAAGAAATACCCTAACTCATTGAATGAGTAGGTGTGTCCTAACGTCTCACTGTATATTAAATTGAGCAAAATACAGTTACATCCTCAATACAAATGGAGCATGTTCGTGTGTTTCTTTTTGTGTGTGCAGAAATGTATGAAGAGGAGACTGTCATCCTTTTTTTTAACAGGAAATTTATTTTCCATTTATTTTCCAATGAAGCCCCTGGAAAGAAAGTATCCCTCTCTCTGTCATTATCCCTACATCTCTTTGTGAGTGTCTCGTAGATTGCATGTTCTGTGTGTGCGTGCGTGTGTGCGTGCGTGCGTGCACATGTGCGTGTGTGTCTTGTAATGTGATGGATATCTTTAATACAGTGTCTTGCAAACATTTATAAAGAAATAAATATATCACAGATAAATAAAGAAATCTTGATTCAACACTGCTTGAAAAATAATCGGATATATCTGACAATCAGTAATTACAAATGTCTACTGTGTTTTTCTTTGTATATTTCTTGTTTTTGTATCAGAATATGATTCAGCTTCATTCATTTACCAACTCAGAATTTTTCGTGGTGCGTTCTGCTAGTGGTAAACACTATGTAGGAAAGGAATACACAAAGTCTACGCAGTGCCACTACAGTACAGGACCAGTTAATAAATAATAGCTTTTAAAATTGACAATGTTGCTTATTGGCTCCAACTTATTTTATCTAATCAAATTTCAAGGTAAATCTTTTTTTGAAGTATTTCTCATATACACAAGTCATGTTTATTGGCTGAGAGAATTTCTTCTGAACCTAATCTAATTGAAGTATCTTCTCGGTTATTTATATTTTCATGTGAGTCATTAGGAACTCATTAGTGGTCTGGCATGACTTCCTTATTCACTAGAGTATAAGGATGCGGCCAGAAGTATTGGCACCCTTTCATCATATAACTCACTTAAAGAAATGTCGAAATTTACAAAAGTATTTGGTCTCTATTTCACTGCTAATAAAAGACAACCTATATTTTTGATTCAGAACCTAACATATCTTTTGAAGTCAGGTAATTATCAGTAATGACATTAACAGTATTCACACCCAGAAATTTAAAGTAGTGACACCCAGTGGCACAGACTTTACAGTTTAAATAACTGTAAAATCTTTAAGGGCTTTCAAAAGCCATGGAGGAGCTTCCTGAACTTCTTTCTGGGCGATTGGCCCTTGTGCAAACTGCTGTTAAAATCTGTAATTTCTGCAGTTTTCAGATCTCTCAATGGGGTTTTCAATGAGATTCAGATCAGGATTGCTGATCACTTTGGAATGGTCCAACATTTTCTATGTTTTTGGGGTTATTGTCCTGCTGGAAAACCTATGACCTTTACTTGCAACCCGGCTTTCTAACGGTGGATTTGACATTGCGCTCCAATATGCCTTGCTATTCTCCTCATATCATGATGCCATGCACACATTCAAGAAAACCAGCGCCAGAGGCAGCAAAGCAACATCAAAATCTCCCTGAACCTCTTCCATGTTTGACTGTGGGGTAGCTGTTCATTTCTTTGAAGGCTTCTTTTTGTTGGCTATAGTGTGTACACTGCCTCTTCTTGATAAGATTGCATATGGTGGAAAGGGGAAAATCAAAGTCTCTGGAGATGGAATTGTAGCCTTGAGATTATCCATGCTTGGCAAAAATGTTGTTTGATCGTGGACAATTCTCTCTTTTTTTTTCTTCTCCATGCTCATTGAGGTATACACAGTGACTCAAAACGGGAGAACAAGTCATTTTCTTTATTTAAACTGGTTACATTTGTGATTTTTTTCATTGCAGGGATCTGGAGCAAACCAGAATTCAATTCCAAAGGGCGCCAATAATATTGTCAGGGTCATTTTAGGAATTAGGTGTATGAAACATCCGGTCCACTGCAAACAGGTCCTGGGACAGCATCCTCCCCCTGGTCGTAAGCCTGTTGAACTCTTGACCACCACCCCAACTCTCATTGAAATGGGCCACTACACTTGCTTCCATTCACGTGTACAATACACTAAACTCTTGACCACCACCCTGCTTCTCATTGAAATGGGCCACAACACTTGCTTCCATTCACGTGTACAATACACTAAACTCTTGACCACCACCCTGATTCTCATTGAAATGGGCCACTACACTTGCTTCCATTCATGTGTACAATACACTAAACTCTTGACCACCGCCCTGATTCTGATTCCCATTCTCTAGCCACCTTACACTTACCCGAGGTCACTGCTCTTCATATTCTGCTTGCTGCTCTTTGTACATAGTCATTCTACTGCATCTATTGCCTGTGTAACACCTATTAATTAGCACGGTAATATTGCACTGATGTACAATTGTTGGTAATGTTATGGACATACATCTATTGGACATCAATGTGATGGATATCTTTAATACAGTGTCTTGCAAACATTTATAAAGAAATAAATATATCCAAGATAAATAAAGAAATCTTGATTCAACACTGCTTGAAAAATAATCGGATATATCTGACAATCAGTAATTACAAATTTCTACTGTGTTTTTCTTTGTATATTTCTTCTTTTTGTATCAGAATATGATGTTTCGTTATGAATTATTTTGTAAGGTACTGTTGAACTAATGGAAATAATATTACCTGCTGATTGCTGAAACTTGCTTAAGGCTGCTTGCAGCTAGTGCCAGACTTACACTACTATCACTTATCTGTATAATGACTAGTTTACCATTTTTGTTCTATCGTATTACTTGTGCCTGCACTGGTTGAGGAAAGTTTTGGAAACCGAGCATTTCATTGGCAGTAACACTGTTGTTAAAATGTACTGACGAAGTTGAAGTGGATATCTCAAATCCCCTATGGAGATGAATGAATGATGTAATGAGGGAAAGCGCTGCTTTTCTTGTTTTGCCACGAGGTGGTATGGGGATTACAGTATGACTCATACTATTTCATTCAATAAGGCAAATAATTAAGATGTTTAAATCAATTTAACCTGTGATAAACCTGAAAGAGGTCTGGAATAGAACCCAAGTGTATTTAGCCTCAAGGATTACAGTTGGAGAAATGCAGAAGTTGGTGGACTGTTGGGGTGACATAGTTTCCAAAAATACAATTGTGCATCACCTCCATGCCAACAATCTGTTTGGATGTCTTGCCAGAAAATCTACTCTCATCCAGACAAGACATCTGACCGTTGTATCTGGTTCAAATTAAATCTCTAGAGATGTTTAACAAACCCCAGGTGCTTGAGTTTGTTTTTCTTATATGTAAAAAGAGTATTAATATATGTCATCATCTTATTTCAGGCTAATTTACTTTTTCTGCTTTGTCTTCCTAAATATCAATCAAATGCATTTCTACAAATAGCCAGCTTTAAGCTTAGAAAGGAAACCTGTCTTCTGTGCCTGGTAGATGTAATAGGAGTACATGACAATTAAAGATGCCTTCTGGGATTTTGGGCCACTGGTTGTAAAAGTGGTGCTGTTGAGCTAAATCAGGTTGCCAAAAGTGTGCCATATGACTCACGTTCCAATATATGCCCCATATCGTCAAAACCACTCTCATTCCAACTTGGAGTTCCATGGCTAACTGAGGTTTTATTGTGATTCTACTCATATATTATTCACATATAAGCAGCAAATTCATTCAGCTTGAACTGGAGATTTCTTTTTGCAGGAGTCAGACTGCATCGTTAAATTCAGATTGTTGGTCAAGAAGATGTTAAAAACGTACAGGCTCAAGAATGTTTTGGCATGCAGTCCGTGTCCAGTTTACTCAGATACACTGATGCAAGTTTGCTTAGCACCTTCCATGATTCGGTTTGCTAGACCGACTACATATGGTCAGTCAGGCACCTGCAAGCTCAATCTTGTTTGTACACTGGTGAAAGCTTTCTTCATGTTTTTCTTTGTGATTAAAAAAGCAGAGTTAAAAGAAATGTGTTTCAAAGGATATGTCTTGATCTTCAACTCTACTGAGCCTGTATGGCCATTAACTGAAAACTGTTGTTTGATTGCTGATTAAAGAAGCAAACTTTACTAGTTGAGTATCTGGAGCATCAGCAATTGTGGGTTTGATTTCCGACTTAAAATGGCCAGAAACAAATAACTTTCTTCTGAAACTCGTCAGTCTACTCTTCTTCTGAAAAATGAAAACTATACCATGTGAGAAATTGCCAAGAAAGAGGTGCTCGTACAATGCTGTGTACTACTCCCTTCGCAGAACCGGCCAAACTGTCTCTAACTAGAATGATTTCAGGAAGAAGCAGTTAGCTGGTATGCTGTCTAATGGAGTGACCAGCATAATCACTGTATCTCAACCCTAAGGAGCGCCCATCAAGCCTATCCAACTTGTTGGAGGTGCTTCAGGAAGCATGGGGTGAAATCTCTTCAGATTACCTCAGCAAAGAGAACTAGAATTGCCTTGCAAATGCAAATCGAGGATTCTTGGACTTCTTGGAAGTTAGGACACAATTATTATTTAAATTAAGTCATTTATTTTCTTGTCAATGGCGATTTCCTATTCATTTAGGTATATTTCTTATTCAGACTCTTCATGTTTTCATGGAAAGCAAGGAAATGTCTAAGTGAACCCCATCTTTGGAAGGGTATTGCATTTGTTCAAATAATGGATGGATTTTGTGGCCATTTTTTTCATATTAAAATTGGTCACTACATCTGGGTAGTCTGGTCTATTGGTCTAAAAATCTGCCACTGCTGTAGAGTGCTCTTTCAGAGGAAATATCAATTTCCTCCACTGTTTCTGTAAAAAAAAAAATGCATATAGAATGTCAGGAAAATACATCTTATAAAGATTTGCTGCCATTACAAAATTGCATTCTAAAATGCAGACGTTCTATTGGAAAACAAAAGCCGCACAGACTTCGCATGTCAAAATCTGGAAAAATGCATCCTCCCACCATTCCATCTTCATCACTTCATGGGGCAATCAGTCAGTGTATACGTTTACACTTGAAATTTCTAATATACAGACAAATAGTATGGGCAAAATTATTGGCACCCCAGAACTAGTACTTGGTGGACAAGCCTTTGGCCAAGATTACTGCCAAAAACTTCTTGTAGTCATCAAAGAGCTTACAGCATCTTTCTACAGGCTGTTTGGCCCATTCCTCAGCAGACTGCTTTAATTCTGCAATGTATCAGGGGCTCCCTCCAACAACTGCTGTTTCAGCTCTCGTCATAGTTATAGATGTGTTCTTTTGCAAATTAGATTTTTGTCTGAGTGAAGGAAAAGCTGTAGGACTTAATGTATTTTTGAAAGATGAGATGTTGAGGATTATAATACTCCTTTGATGTCAAACATACAAGTCCAAACAACCAATTTCCTCGTTACGTCAAATGCAGTCATTGTTCATGATAACTATTTTTGAAATTTAAAATAAGGTTTTGATCGCTAAAAAAAAATATTGAACTCAGCAGGACCTTCTGTTCCTTTTAACCCACCTATGTCCCTCCCCAGCAAAATTGGAAAATACCTATAGATGTGATAAGTAACTATAGTCAGGTTTTTAATATTTGATGGTTGTGGTTATTTAGTAAGAACTCATTGATTCTATCTGAAAAATGTCCAGGTTGAGGAAACATTGCCTTTTACAGTAATTTCCATTGTCAGTAGATATTTCACAACAGAGCGAAGGTTTTTGTCTTTGACTAAGCATACACCTATTTCAGGGAAGCCAATCCTTGAAGTCCACAAGCTCTTAGCTGAAAAGAAGAAGGGGATGGTGAATGAAACACTGGCGGTTGAGCACAGAGACAGATCAACACAGCTTCCAATTAGCGCATGCCTCTTGAATCATCTCGTTAAGTTCTGTATGTCCTCATTGGTATGGCGTTTCATTGTCTTGGGCTCCTCTGAAGCATTTGCAGTCTTTCAACAGTTACGAGATGTCTTATGGAGAACCCACCTCCCATCTTGGAAGCAGGGAGGCAAATGGTGTGTGTGTGTGTGTGTGTGTGTGTATACTGAGAGAAAGAAAAGCATGCAGACAGGAGTTACGACACCCGTTCCAATCAATAAAAAAAGATATTGACCGGAGTATCTGAGCGTGACAATGCACTCTGCTTGATTAGCTGCTGATGGTATTGATGGTATTGATAGTGTGACAGACACAGCCGGAGAGTGTCTCAGTCTGGTGGACCCAGCTGACGAGGGACCTGGAACATTGGTTCATGTCTCTCAAAGGCCTGAAGGACTGTTAACATATAGCCATAAAAGCCCCATAACTGCATGGTCACTCATCTTGATACAGTATGTCTGAAAAGACAGCGTTTTGTCCATAGGTCTTATTTAGCAATGTGTCATTTAGATTAGGGTTGTTAAACTGAGGTCCTTCGTTGCCACGTCGTCTGCTGGCTTTTCGCTCATTGGCTTTACCTCACTGGATTGGCGCTCGTTAGCCAAGACACGGGTGACCGTCTCATTCCAGTGAGGGCCTTGTCAGAGGTGGAATAGTTAGTAGTTAAAGGGTATGCAATGAGCGTTTGGCTAATGTGTCTGGATGTAATTTAATAGGCTACCGATACCTTGATCAGGCTACTAATCAAAATGGCTTGTCTGTATGCTGGTTCTGGACAAAAGCTTAATGTCTTCAGCACTAGCCCGCAAACGTAGGTTCATTTATTAAGATGCTTCAAAAACAGATCAGACATATGATATTATTCATTTAAAATGCTGTTTAGCAACCTACTACAGACCTACTGTATCTTTCCCAGAACAGCAACTGACGTTTGTAAAGGTCCTATTTATATTCAGCCTGTCTGAAAATATCGGTAATATTAACATTTGAAAAAAGCGGTTACCCGTTCTGGGGAATATTTTATGATATTTGTGAAGATAGGAGGTCTGTCCAGTTGGCAACAGGCATTGTCCTCTAAAGTGATCACATGCAGTGCAGAAATACTATCCTTTCAATCTGACCCCAAAGCCTCAATGGCAACCAGGAAGACTTCATGGATCTTCTAGTTCCAGACTACATAGAAGTGACATGATATGCCTGTATAATATTCTGCTTAACATAATGGACTTATGCAACAAAAAAATGCTGATATGACACATCTTGTTATGAGAATGCATTGCCGTTCATGGCATCCCAATCCCAGGATACATTTGAGCAATGATTCTATGTTTGCTAAATAGACTGTACATTTTAGAAATGGCAGTTTGTTAACACACCAGTGCAG
Organism: Esox niger; assembly: GCA_016801105.1. NCBI lineage: Eukaryota > Metazoa > Chordata > Actinopteri > Esociformes > Esocidae > Esox > Esox niger. The sequence goes on from JACXGJ010004784.1 coordinate 13,275, forward strand.
TGCAGAGACATTTAAATCAATTTGATGCTTTTATCCACTGCGACTTAGAGTAGTGTTTTCATACATGTTTATATGTTTTTCACCTGGCCCCCTGTAGAAATCTAAAGATTTGAGCTACTGAGAAAATTCCATACAACAATGATGATAATTCATGCTCCATGTATACATTGCAATCCTTTTCTCTTTTGTAAAAGCAATTTCTTGAGATCTTGAACTCTACTTACTCTGTTCTGCAAACAATTTCAGTGCTGTTGACAGTATGTGCATGACATGTAACACCTCCCCTCCCAAACACATGACTTATTCCTTATTTCCTGCTTACGCAGTCTGAATAGTACCGCCGGGCTTCTTGTGGTAGCATATGTTCTGCTATATTCTGTCAGGCGTTCTCATTCAATTCACAGCCAGCACATTCACACAGTCTGTTAGCTGTGTCACTTTTTTTATTTGGAGTCTGTTAGCTTTTTACAAAAGCTGTGTCTTCAAAGAATCAATAGAAGACTGGCCTCCATCCCCTGGTCTAAAGTGGCCTCTAACAACCTATTTGTAATATCCCATAACCACTTTTTTGAAGTTTTCTTT
>JACXGJ010004784.1:13956-43168 GCA_016801105.1 Esox niger
CCTCTGAACGCCTGTCTGTAGGGGCCTCTGAACACCTGTCTGTAGTTTTTTCTATTTTTGTTGGCAGTGAACCTGGTCACAAAGCTCATCAACAGGGACTTACCTATCTGACCGTGGCTCCCATTTCATTAGTGTCAATTCATTTGATTGACAAGGGATGTTAACTCGAGGTTACATTGACAAGCAAGACAGTAAAGTAATTCAACTTTCTAAATAGCAGCGGTAGCCAACCAATTCAAACAAAAGTGCATTATCCCTAATAGCTGGATGCAGCAAACAATACATTTCCAATCTGATACCTACTTATTTAATTACAAAGCAAACTATATTCATTATTTCTGGAACCGCATCAATCTGTTTTTAGAACTTCATATAAAATTATATTGCTGTATTAAAGGTATATTACGTAATATTTTCCTTGCTGCGTATCTGTGAAGTACTTAAAATGTTCCAATTTATAGGCAGTGATGTATTTTCTTTACTACTGTAATTAAGTCAATAACCAGAGGGTTACCCACATTGTTTTAATTCTGTTTATGTTAATTATAATGCATTTTAATGGTTTGCTTACTAAAGTGCTCGGCCACTGCGTTACAGGCCCGGTATAAAATCATGAATGTCAGGTTCTAATGTAAAATATTATAATTGAATCTCGGCCTGCTTTATAAATAAAACTAAATTAAAACTTTTTCTAAGTAAAATGCATAGGAATTGCTCTACTCTTATTGGCTCCAAGTAACAAAAACACTATGTCCCATTATAATGGATCTCCCCTTGATCCGCTTCATGGAGACTCAGGCTTGATTTTACACTTTCAGTTCCATCTAACAGTTTTTTTGTTCACGGAAAATATTTCACAGCAATTTAGATGGTAAAATGATTCCCTGCAATTTTTAGTCAATGTTATCCCACATAAACACCAATTGAACAACTAGGTAATTACAATGATTTCTACACTGATGCCCCAGACTCAAAATTAAAACAGCGTTCCAATTTTAACAACAATGCCATGCCGCTGGGGAGTAATCAATAGGTGAATATCCCAGCCAATTCCAACACAGGAGGGTAGGTAATCCTGTGAAACACCATCATTCTACTATTACCCAATATATATTATGGACATTTCTGCACATTAAAATATAAAGACGATATCCTTTGTGTCGCACCTCAAATTGTTTCTAAATCAATCACAATTCAAAAGAAATGACTAAAGGCCTTTCTGTGGTCTTACAGTTAAGTTTGAGCCCTCCGTGGTCGTTTTCTGAAATTAGTACGCCGTCGTAAAATTATTATCCTCATGACTGGCTCTGTTTGCGTCCTGTATGCTGTATTTCAGGTAAAGTGCATTACTTTTTAATGTGTTTGTATTCTACTCCGCTTCATGTAGCGACACGCTTTTATTTCATTTGAATATCTGAATACATCCACTCACTGCCTACCACAATCATACACTCTAAGAGGTCCTTCAGGTTTGAAAGTTTTAAGCGTTATTTATAGTAGCTTAGAGTCCATTGGTATGTATGCTTGCCCATGATATTTATGCTGCATGTGACGTGAAATCGATAACATCTAAATAAACTTGAGTGGTTTGGAAATGTGTCTGTGTGTTCTGGAGAAGAATCATTCATCTACCCATTTTGGGCCCATAGGCAGTCTGTCTCTCAAGCGACCGGTCGTTGCCTGACCGTTAATATGAAATACTGTCCGTCCAATCCAGCGTGGAACTGAGTCCTATGTTGTTTCCCCATTGATTTTCATAAGTAGAATAAAAGTACTGGACACTAGCCAGATTGCTATTAGATGCATGGCTTTAACAAATTGCCACATCGTCGGCCTGTTTTCCAAAATCCCGCATGTGTGGGTGCACGTGTCCACCGTTCGCCCATGAGCGCCCGCAGTGTGTGCGTGCGTGCGTGCGTGCGCGCGCGCATGCGTGTGTTTGAGTGTGTGCGGCGAGCAAACGGCGGGCCCAGAGACGTCTTCCTTGCATTCCAGGGACGTCCTAACATCCTACAGCGGTAGAGTCATGAGGTCAGTAGAGTTCTCCGCGTGTAGGCCGGAGTTGAGATGACCCACCTCGCTGGAACTCTTTAAGACGATTTTAATGACCATGGACACACGCGCGCACACGGTCGCTGAGGCATAGCTCAGTAATAAGCCTCTGTCACGAGAGATGAGGACCAGAGAACCAGAGACCAACCAGGGCAACTTCATAATCCCCTCAAACCTCCCCTGGCTTTGCCTACTTTCTCCCTCCTCTCCTCTTACCACTCCTTTGTCGTTTCCCTTCCTCGGCTCTTATCTCCTTGCTTCTCCTTCTCTTTCGTTATCATGTCCCTTTTTTCTCTCCCGCCCTCTTGTTCAGTTGTTCTGATTTTTCCAAACACCTTTCCTCACTGTCTCCCTCATTTCTCTTTCCTTGCCTCGGTCTGGTCCTTCTTCCCTCGCTCTTTTCCCCGTGCTAGGAAAGGAGAGAGCAGAGTAAAAACAGTCCCGTTCTTTCTCTGGTTGGTTTCACACCAAACATGAGATGGGCTGCAGACCTTTTTTTCCTTCTGACCCCATCCACCTCGCCTCCTTTTCTTCCACGCTTTTCTTTCTTTCTCATTAGGGAGAATTTAACCCTGAATAGGCCTTTTCTATAACCTTAACTCTTAAGAGTTTGAACTACCTATTGAGGGGCACAGAGAGAAAACGGCTGGCTGGCATCTGTACACCATGAAGGGGTTGAACTGAAGGCTAATTCACCTGGCCTGGGGTCCATCCTCTACTCCTATCCAACAGGACATAAAACTATGGGAATCAATAAAATGTCTTTGGCATGAACTTCATGTGGTTGATACTGGTTATTTATGATAGGCATCCTGATAAATGCTGGAAAAAAAACATTATTCTACTTCTTTGTTGGTCCCTTTGTCACATCCCTTTGTCACACTCTCCTATTTCCTTCTCTCTCTGTCTTCCTCTCTGTCTTCCTCTCATTATCCCTCGTTCTCATCCATCCGGCCGACCCCCCCCCCCTCTCGGGTGGCTGCCACACAGTTTGATACAGGTTGTAAAATTGAACCAAGACAGTATCTCTCACTGACATATACTGGCTATTTTCACAACTGCTTTATGAAATCTTTGCCCCTTCTAGATGCTTTCTTTATGTCTTCACTCAGCTTAATATAGGGGACTGGTTTTACATGCCTTGTTAAACCAATAGGTCAAATAAATCTGTTATGAAGGAGATGTGTGTGCAGTGTAATACTTGTGATTGAAGCAGTCGGTGTTTAAAACAGCAAATCTTGTCAGAGGGCTGAATGTCAGAAACATTGCAGAATGTGAAACACACCACTGCATCCTCAAAAATCCGCTCAGAGCTAAGGGACTTGTTATTAGACTGGCCTCTCCATTGTTTTCACTTTCCTCGCAATGTGTGTTTGAGATTTACACGTTTTAAGACTAGCAGGCTAACGGGCACTTAAGCGAGGGCGTGTGGAGAGTGAGGGCAGGGCCTCATCTCGTTGACTTTCTGAAACACTCCCCCAGTCACTCCCTTCCTGTAAACCGTTTGGCTGTTTCATTTTTTCCCTTTTTCCCCATCTTTTTTTTTTTCACACATCCTGCTCCTTCATTTCCTCTCCCCATTGGCTATATGTTTTGCGATACTAAAAAGACAACATTTCAAACACAGACTCTTAGGTATTCATTGTAATTACCTGGATTTAATTGGTAAAGGTTTTAACATGTCTGGTAAATCTATTAAGGAACTTGAATAAATGTAATGGTTTAATGATGTTCGACAAAAGTCATCCATCTATATCCATCTGCAGTCCTGTTTACATAAAACGCGACATGTTGTAATTTAGAAATGCCCGTAGCCCTAACCATAATAGCAAGTCTTATGTTATGTCTCTCTGGTCAACCCTCTCTTTTGCATAACGTAATATCACAGTTGATTATATCAATGTATTTAAAGGAGAATTTCACAACTTCAACTAAGTTGATCCAATAAAATATCAGTGGAAGTGAAAGTGAGCGTGTTTTTTCAATATATAACTGTTTCCAACGAAGTTGGGATGTGTAAAATGCAAAGAAAAAAAATGCATCGATGTGCAAATCATTTAAACCCTACATTCAATAGGAAATAGTACGAAGACAACATGTCAAATACTGAAACTGAGAAATGTTATTGTATCTTGCAAAATACATACCCACCTTGAATTTGATTCCAAGACTGCGCAGGCAGACGGCAACAATTTAAGAATAACGTTCATCATCTACGCTTACATTTTCATTAAAAGATTCAGAGCATCCAGAGAAATCTCTGTATGCCAGGGACAAGGTCTTATACCAATATTGGATGGCCGTGATCTTCAGGCCCTCAGACGGCACCGCATTAAAAACAGACATGATTCTGTAGTGGAAATAGGATCACTTCCATTACCCATTGTGTGTGAACATCGTATATCGCTGCATCCACAAATGCAAGTTAAAACTGTAACATGCAAAGAAGAAAACAAATATGAACAAGATCCAGAAAATCTGCCATCTTCTCTGGCCTGAGCTCATTTAAGATGGACTGAGGAGAAGTGGAAACGTGTTCTGTGGTCTGACAATTAATATTTGAAATTATTTTGGGGAATCATGGATGTTGCATCCTCTGGGCTAAAGAGGAAAGGGCCCACCTGGCTTGTTGTCAGTGCACAGTGCAAAAGCCAGCATCCGTGATGGTATCGGGGTACATAGGTGCATACGGCATGGATGACTTCCACGTCTGTGTCTTACCAGTAATGCTGAACAATATATATCGGTTTTAAAACATGTTGCTGGCATCAAAATCAAAATGGGCATGTATTTTTTGAAAAGCAATAAAACCTCTCAGTTTCAACATTTGATAGGCTGTCTTTCTACTATTTTCACTTAACTATAGGGATACATGATTGGCACACTATTGCATTTCATGTTTTATTTGCATTTAAAGGCAGCTCTCAACATTTTTGGAAACCGGGTCATATATGTTAGAATCCTCCAGCAAAACTTATAGTGTGGATTTCATATCATTTGGATTTGTCTTTTAAACATTGTGAAATGCCCCTATCACATATCATATATTTGTTGCTAGTGGAGACTCTTCCCCAAGCCCATACATGTTCCCTATCCAACCTTCACCAGGCCTAATCCCTCCCAAAAACCCATATACCCACAGCCCCCACTGCTCAGATAAAGAGGCCAACACTGGAAGCCTTAAACCAATCATAAGTAGATAAGCACATCGAAGAAACAATCTAGAACGTGACATATTACATATTGCCGAATGTTCCAAATAGTAGAGCAGCGTTTGCCAGAGCATCTCAAAGTGTGTTCGTTGTCACTCAGCAATATTGAAAGCTCTCCATATGTAGGCAGTCTCAAATTCGATGAGCTAAAGTTTAAATGATGGGATTTTATTATTTTTCCAAAACACCTAGATCCTTTTTTTGCCTAAATAAGTCAGTAATAAAAGAATTGTTGGGGCTTGGTTAATCTGTTCAATGCCTCTGAAACCCCCAGAATAATCAACCGTGGGTCGGGTCTATAACAGACTGAAGGACGTCCGACTGGATCTCAGAGATTCCAGATCAATAGCTGCATAGTTTAAAACTCAGGGCATCTCTATGAAGCTGTGTGCCATCTGGAGCTCGACATTTGTTGTGTAAAGGAGGTATCCAGGAAGATTTGAAATTATTGTAAATTGTGTAAATCTTGAATTTTATATCAATATCTGGAGTTGAATGACCAAGTATGAATGCCCTCCAACCTATCTTGCCAGTCTGAAATGGGCATTTCAGAGTTTCCTTACATATTGCCCTGATGGCATTGATTGATTGATTGATTGATTGAGGGTTGACTGATAGGTTAAAATGTGTCATATCGTCAAGGTATAAAGTGTATTTGATTTCAGTGTGGCTCCTAATTGTTCTTACAAAGAAAACTAAGCCATGGATTATAGTTACTCTTGGCACATAGATTACTTTCAGGGTCAGGAACCATCTAACATTAAGCAAAAACACTGGAAAATAGTGCATTTCTCCTTTAATAACTATTGAGAACATTTTGTGTATCTCCCATACAAAAACCAAGACGTAATCTACACTCCCACCTCTCTGTAAATGACACCATTTTTAAATGAAGATATTTGCCTGTTGATTTAATGAGACTGCAGTGATTAATCTTCTGCTTGTCATGACAGTGGAGAAGTAAATCTAAATTAGTCCCCACAACAAACGCTAGGACTGGACATTAATTCTGCATTAGAAACATCTGAAACCTACAGCTAATCAAGCCAGAGGACACTAGAGTTCACATGAACCACAATGTTCGCTACACCCACATCATCAATCAGCCAAGAGAGAGGGGGAGCCATGGGAGAAAGAGGGAGACGGAAAGAAAGAAAGTATGGAGAAGGATAGAGAAAATGGAGAGTAATAGTTCATAGTTTCCTTACTTTATAGCATTTCCCTAAACAAGTCAATGAAGTGGTTAGTAAAGCAAACTATTCACAAGTATTTGTTTCTATGAATATATATTGGGACAAAATGTAAGGACTGATTCTCGGCGGTTCGGTTTTCTAATGCAAGCCAACATTCTTAATAAGATGTTAATCACTTTATCTGATAAGACAATCCTGCTTTATGAAGTTTAAAATGGGCACGCACACACACACGCACACGCAGGCATATACACAGGAACGCACGTATGCACACGCCTTTAGGGAAAGCTGATTAATAAGTCCAGACGTGATGCAATCTCCATTTTTATTAAGATGTTGAAAGCTATGAGGGGGACAGCCGCACACAGACTGGACTGACTTACTGAGTCTACAAAGGTTTGGAAGAGGGAGAGAGTGAAAAGAGGGAGGGAGAAAAGAGAGGGAGAAGAGAGACAGGAAGCTTGACAAGTAGAGATGGAGGGGAAAAAATGTGAAAGAAAATGGAAGAAAAGAGGATCGGGGATAATGAAGAAAAACGAGTGCAGATGGCTGCAGCAGATGGTTTCATTTCTGTCCCTCCACTGATAGGGCCTAACACTGCCACTGGGGCTGATGGGTAGTGGGTGGGGCCCATCCTGTGGGCGGAGAGCAGGTGGGTCAAGTCACTGTCACTCGGTCGCATCACCCCTGTTGTTAAGACTGTCTCTGGTGTCTACTCTGAATTTGGGGCTAATGACTGCTCCGTCTATGTACCGTCGCAGTTGCCTACAAAAATAAAAAGCCTTTAAAAAGCCTAATAAATGGTAGAAAACACCTTCCCCATCATATTGTTGGTGTTACCTACTTCAATATGATCTAGCAATAATTTTACCTGTGGAGCTTGGTGCTATGAAAAGCAGCAGCACCTCCCGGGTGTCCCTGTACTCCTTCAGGAATATAAGCCACTATAATGCATTTTTCAGGTAATCTCCATCCAGGTTCCCTTCGGAGTTACGTGACAACCTATGTAGTTCCATGCTCGGGAGGTTCCTGGCATCGAGACCTCGGGGGTGTCGACTCAAATCCGTAGAGAAACATCGAGGATGAGGATGGCCACTTCAAACTAATACAAATGTCAAAACTGGCCTCCATGTTGACGTCTGTGATTATAATGTATTTATTTTCAGTAGTCTGTGGCAACATTATCTGTCCCGACTGAACATACATAAAGAGATGGTTCATTCTAAGCTTCAGTATAATTATTCCAATCCCTAAATCATGTGGCTTAGACCCACATGTGCTGGCCAATGATCAACATGCAAGGCATTACGACAATTACATGGCTGAGTGAATGTGTGAAGCGGGCGACGCGCGCACGCGGGCATGGCTTTTTAATCACACACCGCTTTCTGGAGTGGACAGTTGAACGAGTTAAGAGTGACAGATCTTTGGAAATGCCTCCCCGAAAAATGTCAAGATGCCTTTATAATCCGATCCAGAGGAAGTGTGCATTTGTGTGTCTCTCTGTGTGTTGGTTGGCGATCGCCTGTATGCCAGATAAAGACTCTTTTCAGGGCACCACAGCTGTACAGTAATTAGAGCGTTGATTTGAATGTGATACCTTGTGCCGGATCTATGAGCATGCAACGCAACCCACACACACACACACACAATTTCCCCCAGTGTGCTAGTGAAGCCATTCCTTCTGCTCCCCCAAAGACAGACCAGCAATTTGCCTTAATCCATATTGACTGGTCCTGAATGACCTCATTCCATAGAGTCCAGGACTTGGGATTTACTCTGAGACAGCCAATCTAAACAACCTTAACTTATACTGTGCGCGTGTTTGTGCTCATGCGTCGGCGTGTGAGTCGGTTTATGTTTATGACTAAAGCTTGTTGGTGTCAGTATTTTACAATACAAATGCTGCTCTGATGTGAAGTCCAAGATAAGACGTCCCTCGGTGTGTTTGTCTGCCTGTAGAAGTGAATGCTTCTTCCTCACAGCCATTTGTTAGTTAAACCTACAGAGTTGTCAGTGCCAGTATAAGCGTATATTTTAAGTGTTGGTTCGACTGTGCATTTGCTCCCCCACCACAGACCGTCACAGAGGTGAAATCACATTAAGTATCTTGCTCACAGACCAATCCATTCTTGCCTGCACTGTTCTTATGACAGAATTTAGTGCCCCCACCAGGATAGTCCAATAAGGAAAAGGAGACATTTCCCCATGAAGGAAAGGATATGCTTAGCATTGGGGCTATTTTTAGTTTACAAGTTACTTTTGGGGTTAGTGTTAAGGGGTTAGGGAAATAGGATTTTGAATGCGAATGATGTTTGGGGTTAGTTAAACTTGGATTTGGGATAATAAAACAAAAAGCTTGTTTGTAAAAACCTCTACAGTTAAAGTGATAACTCAAAAAGGCTAGCATTAAGGTCAGGTTTTATGTTGGAGTAAGCGTTAAGATTACGGAAAGGTATTCATTCTGAGCTGTGGGGAAAAGAACTGGATAGTTCCTAAAGTGTATTTACTTGAAAGTGGAGGCACATAAACCTTGTGCTGATTTGATCTAGCTCCACAAACACACACACACACACACACTCACAGAGCCACAAAGACAGACAGGGAAGCTCTTCTCCACACCATAGGCCCAGAGGCACAGCATTAATTAACCAAAGGAATAAAAACGGACCCAGCTGGTGTTGTAACACACAACACACCAAATCTTAAAATACAATTGCTAATGAATTCTCAGACAAATTCTATAATGAATCTGAGCTAGGATATGTGAGCTAAATTATCCTCTAACCTTTCAGCATTGTTGGTTAGCCTTTCACAACAGTGACCATTTTTAGCTACTGCTCCCTTGTTACTGCTGGAATTTTCCAGAACTTTCCAATCTGTCGCCACTCAGCTATACAACCACAGGCAAGTTATGCAGAGGTTTTTGTGAGGTTTCATGCATTTGGCGCCTATAGTCCCCACAGTGTCATTCTCCGTTCTAGAGAAAATATATGAATAATACCCAGTCCCACACGCAGATGTACACCCCAAAATAGACACCCACGCAGATGTACACCCCCAAATAGACACATACACAGACTGTTCTTTTCCAGAGTAATTAAGATGTGTGTGCTAATTTATGATGCGGATGTTTCAAAGCGAAGCCAATCAAGCACTGCGTCAGAATGGAGATTGACATTCCTTGCCCTACATGGTAGCATTTCCCAAACTGGGGGTCATGACCTTACTTGGGGTCACCTGATTTAAATACGGGGTCGTAAGAGAAACCGGGAAAAAAGCACTTGGTACATAGAACCGGGGTTATGGGAGTTTCCTCCAGCAGCACGATTCTATTTAAACAGAGCGGTTCCTGTTTCTTCCTACAAATGTGGGTCCTGTTAATGGTTTAAGTAACAAAATATGACTCACTCCTGTTAGATAAGACTTTCTGGAACACGCGTTTGTCTTCTATTTCCCTCAGAATCTCTAAGGACAGGAGCAGGCAGTAAAGCAGACTGAGGGCAAAAGAACATAAGCAAGAATAATATAATTTTCTTTAGAAAAGATAAAACACAACTATTGCCTGATGATCTTCCCTGATGTATTTTAAACCTTACTTCCTTCAGATGGAAATGTTCTTACAAATCAGTCTAAAACTATGTGATGGACTGTCATGGAGTTTATTTTGTTTTTACATGGTACGGATCCCATCTTTTATTCTCCTTCATCCTACTATCCTACCTGCTTCCTGATAACACACACATAACTGCAGTTTCGTTTCACATATCAGATTAGGTATAGAAATAGGATTAAAGCATTACAAAGGCTGTTATCAATGTTAAAAGAAGCATCTTCTCCACCCAGCAAGGAACACTATTAATGTTAGCCTGCACGCTAGCCGAGTCAAATGAGCAGCCCACTTCAGATTGGTTTAAGCTGCAAGCTGCAACTCAGTTGTATTTTCAATTCTAGTAGTACGCAGTAGACAGGTCTTCAGTGCCGATGAACAAGAGCACTTGTTATTTGCTTTAAACCTTAGCCCTTAGCTTAACCACTTCATTGAATTCCCTAACTTAATCCGGAGAATTTCGGTTTCTGTTTCAACCCTTTACCGAACCTATGCCGTAGCCACTCTAAATGAATGCCTGAACATAACGTTGACCAGTTGCCGTGCAGTTTGAATAGGAAGTCATGATAGCCTGTTTCAGATACATACTCATACATGCAAGTACGCCTTTAGATCACCACAGTGAAAATCCTAACTGATTCCAGTTTATTCCAGCAAAACTACATTAGACATGCCATTGTTTCACAGACATACAGCACAGACCCAGCCTTTAGAAATACGTTCTGTTTCCACTTTGTAATGGAACACACAATAAATCTCTCTTAGGTTCGCAGAACCGTCATCAGTCTCTGTGGCTTAGGCCTGTATGTAAAGGGTGGAGAGACGTTAGCCCACACATGGAAGACCGCTCGCAGACAGTACTGGCGGGCAACCTAAAGTTTAGAGCAGCGGGTTAGTATCCAAAAGGTTGCTGGTTCAAATCCCCAAGTCAATTAGGAAAAAAAGGCTGTCTGTGCTCTTGAGCAAGGCTGGTGGCATTTATTAGTCCTGTAACTTGCTTTGGGGAAAAAACTGTCTAAAGGATTAAACAATCCGTGTAAATGACAGCAACAGCAAAGAAAAATTGTTGAACGATTTCACTTCAAGTACAGTTTAGGTGTCTCCCACAAGTGCCAGATCAATTTGATGAAAACAATATGTTGCCTTTGGCTTAGTTTTACCAAGAGGGACAATATTCCTGGTAGGTACTGTATATGTACTGTTTATTGTCTCCTACAATGTATTTTTTTGGGCTCTGTGAATATCTCTTGGTAAGTGCACATACAATGAAAGTCACATGCAATTTCTCAGACAGGCCTGTCCTAAATTGGACGCAATTCGTTTGGCATTTTCAAAGTTACATAACAAAATGGCCCCTAATGAACAATAGCATTTACTTGTTTGTGGTCTGGAACGTCTATGTTTCACATCAATAAATCAGTCATTAAAATGAATATTATTGTAACAACATTGCAAACAATGTGAAGCCTCCACAACTGCATGACAAGTCACATACGCCTCATGATGACGCTGTGATGGGCAGATTATTTCCATTTGACTGAAGAGTGCTGACATTTGGCACACATGCTCAAGAAAAACACTTTCTTTGTGGGGGACAACAGGTTCATGGCATACTTAAATCAAATCCTCTCCAGCCCTTCCTTGCGTCCCATATCCCATTCCCTTACTCCAACTCCCTCTTTTCCCCACAGTGCCTTCTTCACTCTTCCTCTTCCTCTCATGATCAACCAGAGCATCCTGTGCTAGCGTGTTCAACCCATCAGCGGGCTGTCATCGCTGCATGTGTTCCTTTCGTCTCCCATTGCAGGTGGTCCTCATTCCCGCCTTTGTCTGGCCTGAGGCGAGAGAGAGAGGCAAAAGGATCTCTGTAAAGAAAGAGTAATAAAGAATTTCTTAGGAGAGACGAGTTTTGCCTACAGTACCTCAGCCACGTTGTGTCAGCGAACGTGTTGGGGCGGGTTCACACTCCGTTATCAATGTTTCCTCAATGAGATTCATCCCCCTTTGCGATCCCCAGTTTCCTGTGGATATAACTGAGATTGACACCAAGTGTGGGGATGTCAGCATGAAGTGTTTTGGCCGTTCAGCTGCTGTAACGTGAATCATACTTCATGAATGCATGTTCTTCATGCCTGAGTACACCTCTATTGGGGAATGGAATATTTTGTGTGGGTGAATATTATCTGAGATGCGTTGTTTGTTTTGCGAAACAAGCATTATCATTATAAATCCACCACAGTAGGAGAAAAGTGATACAAGAGAGCATAAATGATGCCACTGTAATGCATGTTAGTTACACCGGTATACATGTGTATGTTTCAAGGAATGCGTTGTATATTAGCCAACTGTTCTGGTGTAAATAATGGGATATATTGTTTAAATATCCCGCAGTGGGAATGTATATCAGCAGACACACATGTAGGACCACAGGATGTTAAGTTATTTATTGACGGATGGACACAAGTGTTGTTTAGATTATAAGCATAAGGGATCCCATCCACACAAGGAATCTGTTTAGTTTACTTATGAGAAAAAGGTACATGAGGTTTACTGATGAAAGGTATCTGTATATATGAGTCAATATAGGCTTGAACTTCATTTTAACCAGGGTGGGGTATGTAGAAGACACATTGATGTTTTGTAACCTCTTTACATTAAATGTGAAATAAATGTGTATGTGTATTGATCCAAACTATGATTTATACAGTGACTTGAGAGTGCTACACACCCCTTGCAGTCAACACATTTTGCTGCCTTAAATTTTAATCAGAAAATTGATTACATTCGATTTTTCGCCCCCTGTAGATCTAGACAACCACTTTCAAGTGTTCAAAATTACTTTTGAATTAAAATGAGGAAGTATTGATGGTCTATGTCTTAATACCTCAGAGTTATTGCTTGAAAGCGCCTTAAAACTTCTGTGAATCATTTTAAATAATATTTTACTAACTAGCCAATATGTAGATTCTTTACAAACTCTCTACAATCTATGCAAAACCTACTAACATTAATCCAAACACTAAGTAAATTAAAAGTGATTAAAAATGCTAGCTACGGTTAGGGTTATGTTTAGTAAATGTACTAACCCTAACTGTTAACCTCATCCTATCCTTAATCTTTATCCTTTCCCTAACCCTTACGTACTCTAAACCTAACCCTAACTGTGGCAAGCCTTTACTGTATTTTTGTTGATAGTTATGAATATCTGTAAATCATCAACAGATTGCAGATGGTAAACAAGACAATCCAAATAAAGTGTAGTCAAAGCATTTTACTTTTCACACGGGCTTTGCTCCTTTCCAATTTTTTTTAACCTAACAAACTCTCCAGTCTCTGTTGGTGACAGGCATACAACTATACTGTACATCATGCTGTCATCACAACCCTGTTAACTACAATGGGGCATACAACATCCTATTCACTCCACATTCCTGGTTAGACCGAAAGGAGGAAAACTATGTTCAAAGAAATCCAAATAATCCCTTCTGTTTCCAACTACTCTTAACATAAATACTACAAGACAATATGGCAAAGACAGTGTCGCATTCGAGACACGTTTGTGTTTTCAATGTGAAAACTAGTCCATAACATTCTTTTGCTCTGGAAATGTGCTGCTTTTCTTCAGATATTTAAAACACACATTCTAAGACAATAAATGCTGAGGTCTGTGCTGACTGGAATGTTTAGTCCTTCCTCTACTGTACACCACCAGGTTGTCGGTTGGTTTAAATACACCCATCACAAACATGCAAACATATCCACTGTTTGTTTGTGTTTGTACTGAAGCCAGTGTAATCTGTCTGTCATCTGTTTTGTAATATATATATATATGTATGTATGTATACGTTTTTCCACGAGCTTCATTCGCCACAGGAGGCCTTGTGCATACTTCATTGTAAATAATAATATATTCTTAGTGGACTGATTCAATAATAGCTACATAAATACTCAAACAATTATAGGGTTATAGGGGATAAAAATTGCTGCCAAGGTGTGAGAAACATTTAATCTACTGTTTCAAAGAGAAATTACTGAAGAATTGTGCTGTAACATATTTTTTTAGGAATAATTGGACTCATTTAGGGGGAAATCGTTTTGAGTTTGGTTAATGATTTCTGTTGCTGATACACTGGCGCCTTGTCATTACTTATGAAAGATTGCTGTGATGTGTTTTTTCTGCAGGCGAATTTGTACTGATTCATACACGTTAGGTCAAACCGACAGCAGTGTGGGACTCAGAATGTCTTCCTTCATTGTCCGACGGCGACGGACTCAAACCAGTCATCTTCTGTTTGTAAATCTGTCAGTTCATGACAACAGCACTTTTGAGCCATGCTTCCAAATCTTTGTTCCAGCTCAATTATCTGTTCAGGAAAAGACAGATGATTGGAAATGTCATCACTCTCTTCTCCTGTTTCCTTCTCCATCCATTTTCTTTGAACACTATTTTGTATTTTAGATGTAAGTGTCATGTTATAAGTTTGAGACATCCAAAATACCCAAACATGTTCTATTACAAACTGCGAAGCAATGTCACGATATAAGCCTTTTGATGTTGTACATGCTGTAACATAACGTGTCATTTTGAACTTACTCAAATCATTGTACTTTATATCAGTGCTGCTGTCAGAGCAAAAATAATGGGAATTTAAATGTTTCTCTCCTCCTTACCTACATAATTTCCTCTTTTACTCCAATCCTCATCTCCTGCGTCAATTCTCTCGCTTCTCTCTGCGGCACCATTAGTTCCCATCTTAAGTAACAGTATCTATGGGGATCAAACTGTATTACACATATCCAATCAGATCACCATGCACCTCCTATTCCTCTCTCCTCTCTACATCCTCGCCCCTTTTGATTTCTTCTCTCTTTCCCATCTCCCTTTTCTAACAATTTATCTTCCCTCTCTCTTAATCCCTCTCTCCCTCTTCCTTCTCTCTTACGTCCCTCTCTTTTCCCTCTCTTTCCATGTAACCATTACGCCTTCTCTCCTGTAGCTGAGTCAATGGGTCCCATGCAGTGTAACACCAGCCCAATCATATCAGCGTGCTAATCACTGTTCCAGCAGGACAATGCGCCTCACACCGCTCACCCCAGCCACCAAATATTAGAGACGGGGCAGCGCTCGCTAAAATCTGATTTGTAACGCTTCACCCGTGGAGCTGGCTGCGTTTGATCAGGCGGGGGAGATAGTTAAAGACTTGAAACGGAGAAGAACTGCGCTGCGATCCGCGTTCCCCTGGGGGCGGATAATTAGCGCGCACTGCTTCCCACGCGACGGTTCCTAGCTGTCGTTAGAGTCGCCAGCTGCTGCGATACTTGAATCGTTTCCTTTAACTACTGTTAAAAACAGTCAGAAGGGCAAATTCAAAAACGTGTTTTTGTCTTGGCTGTTTGGTTGTGAAGCTCTTGAATAGCAAAAAGTGTTCTTATTCGGAGTGAAACTTTAGAACAAAGAAAAGGGCTGTGTGTTCTGTGGCGAAAAGATGACTTCAACGGTGAGGGCCTTGGAAAAAAGGTTTTCCTATAATTACATAAACGCCTAATTCTGTAGTAACTAACAGCCCTTGAAACTGTGTTTTTGGGTTTCGCCAAACGAGAAATTAATGCGAGACACATCGAGCGGCTGTTTATGATGCAAATGATTT
The DNA here is from genome assembly GCA_016801105.1 of Esox niger. Classification (NCBI taxonomy): domain Eukaryota; kingdom Metazoa; phylum Chordata; class Actinopteri; order Esociformes; family Esocidae; genus Esox; species Esox niger. The sequence continues at coordinate 29,672 of JACXGJ010004784.1, forward strand.
TAGTGGGAAGTGTTGATTGTAGCCAGAATCCCTACGGCAATGACATCCGTCCAACTCAGCAGGAGATCTAACACACACACACATTCAGGTCTCGCCCTCTCCGTCAGAAAATATCAATGCCAATTATGACACCCTCCAAACCACTATTTAGGCGACAAAGTCCCTGTTTGACACTGTGTTCCACAGACCGATAAATCAGAGAGCTGGTCCTAAGAGACCCCTGTCCTGAGTCTGGTGGTAATTGCTCCAATATCCTGTCCAGGTTGGATGCGTGGTGTTGACATGTTGGTAGTAAGGGCATATTGTGGATTTTTAACTGGATCCTCTATCTCCCGCAGTCATTGGTCAACCTAAACTGTAACAAACTCACCAGGAAAAGCCAGGGTACAATTACCAAGGACAATAGTTTTTCCGAGTTATTACTGAGAACTGTGATGCCAACCTGGGGCAGGGACATTATATCTTCATGTAATTGCTGATGTCGACTGTACCACACCAGTAGACAGTCTCTGACCCTGTTGACAGAATAAGCAGTCTTGCAGTAATCTCTATAATATCAGTTGTCATGGGAAATAGATAGAATACTGGAAGATGGTCATCACCTGTATAACGGAAACACTTTTTAACTTAATGCCCAAGGACAATGACACTGGGTTCTGGAAGGAGACCAGATAACCAGTCTAAATGACTGTTCCAATCAAGGATGAAAACTATGAGGACTTATAAGAAAAGGTACTTAATGTTTATCTGCCCTGAGAAGGGCAGATTGTTCTCACTTACTGCAATGGTTGCATTTTGTATGTCTGTTTTTGGTCTATTAAACCTAATATAGATAGCTGATCGCTAATTTTACCCTTCCTGCTTTTCTCCATTCAGACATATTTTACTCACTACAGGTTTATAGAATAATATCATGTCACTAAATATTTAAGATGCTAATCTGTTGTGTTCCTCTGGTATAGTTGCTATTTAGTTCTTCATACAGTATGGGACTTTTGCTAATAACAAACCCTTTTTTAAGCCTCCCATTTGTGTTGGATGTCCAATGTTATTTTTGGGGCCTCAATTTGACTCGACAGAGCCACTTTTACAACATTATGGAATGCATTTTTCAAAGTTAACAACGCCCATACATCACAGTTGCTGAATCCCAAATGGACACCTTGTTAACTCCACTCCACCCCTGGTTGTCTAGTTCCGCATTCATGCACGCCTTCACCATTTGCACGTGTCCCAAAGCTGAGGGAGGGAAATTTCTCAAAGGTGTAGAAGCAAATGCCAACCTCCGGTCCCTGAGTGAATGAGCCACGATGCAACCTACGATAGCAAGTAGCAAATGATGTGCAATCCCATAAAGCGCTACATTATGCAAGTAAGTGTGTCAAAAATTTGGACTGGTGTTGTAATTGACCATGTGAAACTAGCAGAACTAGACTTCAATGGTGATGTCCATGCTAGACCTGGTTTTCTCCCGTTTGTGTCCTCTAACCATCGCCATGTCGACGCCACTGTGGGGAGATGTGCAGCAACCTCAGATGGCCTGCTTCATATCATGGGAACGCAGAGAAAGCAATTATGACAGTACAGGAGACAGAGTTATGGCGTCAATATGCAGGTGGGGAGTAGGAAAGGCTTTGGGTATTGCTGTTGTGGACATCACATTAGAATTGGCAATTATCTCCCTGCATCACCATGTGACTTTGGGGTGTGTGTGTGTGTGTGTGTGTGTGTTTGTGTTTGTGTTTGTGTGAGAGACTATTCATCCATTACTTAAGCAAAATGCTTCAACATTTTCTCACATCACCGGCTGCATTCCAAACTGCGTTCTTCTACTGTCTGCCTTTTCCCTCACAAAACAACTCTTATACCAGTAAAAAGTAAAGAAATTACACGTGTGTGTGTGTGTGTGTGTGTGTGTGTGTGTGTGTGCGTGCGTGCGTGCGTGCATGTTTGTGAGTATGTGCGCGTGCGCAAGATTACCAGATTTGGCTCCGACATAGCAAGCTGCAGGCTCTAAATTGCTCGCTTTTCCTCCCATTTTAAATGACAAATTAAGAATAAAGCCAGGAAATGGGCAGAAGGAGAAGGAGGATTACTCTGGCGTCTGGCTTTATATGAAGGTCCTCACATTAAAACAACCATAGAGGAATGCAGCCGTCACTAACAAGAACATGTATGAAACTAGGCCCTTTAGACAGGTCACTTCTTACTGAAGCTTTCAACTCTCCACATGGGCTACATGTATAAAGCTATTTCTCCATCTATTTGACCCTCACAAAGAGGTTAAACTTTAAACCAACGATAGCCCTGAAAATATACCCCTACAGCTGCTAGAAAGTGTATTAAATATTTATAATGCATTTAATATAAATATTAAAATGTATTTCTTGTTTACTTTCATTGATTGGCTCTCAATGCTTCAAGCCAGGGGGTGGAAGAAGAAACTGCAGTAGTGAAGAATCTTGATTGTCCTGAAGAATCCCATTGGTTATTCAACTATGGTAACTTCTCATGGGCTTCTTCTAAGCCATTGTAAATACTCTGTCAGGTTCAGTATTCCAGTCCTCTCCTATTATCAAGAGAGCCTGTTGGGCTATCATCGTCTTAATTAGATCAGTGTCACGAACCTTCAGGTTAACTTGGATCTCACCTTATCCCATTATGATGAGTGGAATTTAAAACGCAGCTCCATAATGCTAAAGTTAATTAACATGCTGAGCATACAGTAATGCTATTGTACAATGATCAATGATGTATGGCTGAGCTCAATTGTGCTTCTTCACACAGAGCAACAGGACAGAATGAGAGAGAATGCAGTTGAAAAAGAAGAATACACTTTTATTAATAGAAGATTAATCTTGTGAACAGTACTGACATAAGGCTGATATTCTTTTATATCCATTTTGCTTTGAGAAAGGCTCCCCATTAATGCTGTGCTAGACTCTGAATCAGAATGTGTTCAGTCATTTCTACAGAATTAGAAGAAACGAAAGGGGAACATCCATCTCATTCAGTGACTTAAAAAAAGGCCAAGCCCCATGGACCAGAATGACTACCGGATTGTATTCTTGCTATACCAAAGGCGTTTTACATTCATTTTTATAATGGGAAAAATACGATATACAAAGATGTTCAGCTGTGGTACGCCTTCTGTCCTCCCAACTTTGGGTCTGAGAGCTTGATTTTAACAAATCTAACATAATAGTAAAATTAATAGCGAAGGTGTAAAATGTTAGTACTGGTGTTACTTGTTAAAAAAATGTTTGCTCTAAACTTAAGACATGAAAATATGATTAACAGATAAGTAATAGGCAAAAGTACAGACTTTCACCTTTAAGTTCTGGCTGTTTCAACACACATATGCTTTATCAACGAAGAACCAGCACTTTCAAAGTTCCATCGCTCCATTTTATGCAAGTGTCAGTATTGGTACAGTTACATTTGAATGTTGTTTTTTGTCATAAAACGGGCAGAGTTTAATCCTGCGTAGAACTAGATTTTGGCGCCAACAGAAAAGTAACAATGCAAATAGATATGCCAGCAATGTACAATATTATTAGTATGCTGGAGGGGGCAGAATTAAGGAGCTTGTTGGAAAATATCAAAACGGTAGCATTGGCAGTGATGAGCTAGATATTGGGCTTCTGAATATATTTCCCCAATTAATTTACACATTTTATTTTCATTGCCTTTTACAAGTTGAATATGTTGCTGTTGCGCAACAAGACATTTGACAAAAACAAATGAGTTCAAAGTCTGCCTGAGTGTTGGTAGCATTCTAATATAGTCCACAATGGAGTGGCCACTTCCAAATCACTTGCATGCAGGCAATGTGTTTTGAGTAATTGTCCTGTTATATTGTAAAGCGCCACCCAATATGTTTGGTGGCATTTTCATGTACATTGGTAGCCACAATTTATTCTGCTGCCAACATGCGTTACAGCGTCAATGGAGATAACCGAGCCCATTCCAGAGGGAGTCTTGCATGCCCATGCCATGACACTACCTCCACCATGTGTCTCAGAGGAGTCGGTATGCTTTTGATCATCGGTTGTTTGTTTTTCTCGCCTTGCCATCACTTTGATAAAGGTTCAGCTTAGTCTCATCTGTCCAAATAACTCGGTTCCAAAACTGCATTGTCTGATATCTATATTCAGAAAAGTCTAATCTGGCCTTTTTGTTTTCATGTACTGATCAGTGATGTACATCTGAAGTGATTTGCAAACTGTAGATTGTGACACTCCCCCCAGCATCCTGGAGATTGTTGATGATTACACTGACACTTATTTTAGAGTTGTTACCCCCTGCTCTGATCATTTGTCAGTCATCGCCTGCTGTTGTAATCCTTGGCTGACCCCACCATTGCCTATTGCTTAAGACAATAGTATTTTTTGTTTTTTTCAGTACATTACAAACTGTTGATTTGGCTATGCCAACCTTTTGCGCTATGGTTCTAATTGACTCGCTCTTTTCTTTTAGCATCCAAATCACTTTCCTTTCTTTCATAGACTGCTCCCTAGTCGTCATGATGGATTATGCCCACTGACTCAAAAGGCAAAAGCAAAGGATAGAACTGAGACTCTGCATTCACAGCTCATTTATGTGTGAGCAATTAATGCCTCAGAAAACACCTAATCAATAAAAAAATTCCCAATACTTTTGCTCACGTAAAATGGAGAGATGGAACTCTAACAGTGCTGTCATTTCTAGATGGTAAAACATACATTTTGAAATGGACAAAAATGATAGGTAACATTCTGTGTTTTACACACAGCAAAAAAACACCTTACTTTCTCAGTACTCATGGATGGCACTGTAGGACTGAAAAAAACATTTTGGATTATATCTTCGGTAATTGGAGGAGAATGAATAAGAGACACTAGAAACAGAGTTAGATACAAGCAAAATGGTGAATGAACCGCAGGTAAGCATGTGATGAATAATGTAAATGGTCTGTAAAACCCTCACAGGTATTCCCTTTAGAAACGTTACTTAATGCATAGATAAGCTACTGGGCTAATAAACAGATAAGTTAGAAGATAAACATGCAATGCGTAACTGATGTATTTCTCAACTCTCATCACCAGCACACGGGGCTTAGGTGGAGGGGGTGTAACAAACATCCAAAATAATACTAGAATATATATAGTCCCTAGATACAAAGTGGATGTTACCATTTGCTGCTCCCAAACATGACCTTTTAATGAACCTTAGGTAATTAAGATTTATTTCAAAGCTGTCCAGGGAGCCTTTATCTATAGATTGAACTACTCTGGAATGCGAAGTGCAGGACAAGTAAACAGCCTCCATCGTGAGTAGAGGAGGCTTTGCTTGGTTTCTAATGAAATGAAGCGAAAAGGGAAATCTTTCTTGTCCCACGCACATATGGCCACTGTGCGTCACGGCTGGATATAGGCTTCGCTTCCGCTGTCAAATCCATGCCATAACCAACCGTGTTACCACTAAGACCGGCTTTTGGTTGGTCTTAAATATCCCCACCAGCGCAGCCTGAAATTGCCCCTTTGTGGCAGGTTTTCAAGGACACAGCTCAGATATTGTTGGCCCTCCCGCCTTAGAGCAAGAGAGCTCATATAAGACAAGTAAAACAGCAATCTTGGTGCAGGAGTTGTAAAACAGCAGAGCTTGGCTTTAACGGGTTGTATACGAACACACGTTTAGTAATTGCATTGGCTTAACGCCTGCAAATAATAACCCTGATCATATGTTACAGAACTGTCCCACAGAATGAGTGCAATAATGTAACCGTCACTAGATATTAAGCATTTTCAGTGTTGGGTTTCTCCAAACAGAGAAATCTAGAAGCCTGTTATTTCTACAGACGAGATGGACACACACACACACACACACACACACACACACACACAAACACACACACAAACACACATACAGAAACACACACACACGTACAAACTCAAAGTATCTGACTGGATAAGGTCATTAGTAAGCTGTTTTATTAAATCCTACAGAATAATACATCCAACAGAAAAAAAATCACCACTAGATAAATATTTATATAGCAGGCTGATTTGGTGGGCTGCAGTGTCTTAGGGCTAAAGGAGACTTCCTGGATGTTCTTGGGAGAAAGCCTACAAGGAAACACAAACACACACAACACTCTTCTAGAAGATGCTGTGTGAAGAAGGAATGAAAAGAAAGAAAATTGCTATCTGTTCTTCTATGGCTGACGCTGGACAACTGTTTTTAAAGGCGCCTGCTGGTCCTGACTGCTGAAGAATGTTCTTATGAATTCTTTATCATGTAGTCTCCTTCCAGTGGAAGACCAGATCTGTTCTACATGGTTATTCGCGCTCATCTAAGAGGTTGAAAGTGTGTATTCATTGTGTTTACATTGAGATAAAACCGTCAGGGGAAGGATAATGTTTGTTTGGCAAAATTAGAGCCAACACTTAAAGCAGACAAACCTTCCTTTGTGATTCTCACACACACTCTCTTCTCTCTCTCTCTCTCTCTCAACATGAGCACACATGCACACACTCCCTTCTCTCCCTCTACACATAAACACACACAAGCACAAATATCCAAATGCCCGCATTTCTCTCATGCAAGAAAATCTCTCAGCAAGCCTGGCCTGAGGAAGACATTTTTATTACTCTTTATTGACTAGAAGGGCCTGTCCTGTTTGTCTCCCACCAACACTTGTCCGCTCTGTAGTGTGCACCTAATGAAAGCATCTGTCCCCATCTGCTCTCCGTCATTGACATTCAGGGCCGAGCGTGTCCTGGCGGCAAATATATCCGATTAGTTCTTCCTATTGATCCCGGTCTGCTGTTCATGGCTCCGTCAAACCCAAGGTGTCTTCTCCATGACACCGACACTATGAGCGATCTGCCTGGCTAAAGCTCTAAGTGCATCAAGTGTGACAATAAAAGCTCTGATCTAATATGAGGTCCAAAGTAAGAGCGTTCAAAGCAGCGAATTGTGTGGGTCATATTGGCGGAGGTGGGGCGGGGGCCCACACTCTGGACCGCGTTGCTGTGGATTAAACTCACAAATGTCCATTTAGGCGATAACAATCCCCAACTTTATGACGCCCCTGTCTCAAGGTCATATCCAGGAGATGCCGCGCCATGTCGCTATCTCCTCGCTAATGATGTCCGTCAAGGAGGAGGACGGTAGCCTATTAAAAACCGGCGGAGAGACTCTGTGGTATTAAACTCACGGGTGTCAGCGTATAATGGAAAGAATGGCACAAAAAAAGCAGAACGTGCATTGTGTGGGTCTCTAGAAAATGAACAGCATTTCTTCTTGGTGATGCGGTTGTCCGACACTGCTTATTCCTCCAGCTCGTCTCACTGGAGTACCTGAGAAGACTGTATGTGGCTACACTCTGTAATGCTACAGTAGCACACAAGGACTCCATTGTCTATAGGCTAAATAGAGGGTGTAATGTGTCTGTGCTAGCAGGTTAGCAACGAGGCAGGAGGTCTGAACACATGCTGAACTTTTTTGGATTCTCTTCCTACGAAAGATCCCGTCTGTGGCGAAGTACCCTACCCCTTACCTTCAGAGTTATGCGTTTGGATTTAATTCATTGCTGATATAAATGCATGTGCCTGGAATACATCCTCTAGGTGTTCTTTACTGTAATCTGCAGAAAAGCTGAAGAAACAACAACCCAATAGTGAATTCAGACCACTGTGACCTAAGACCCAGCATGCAACAGGGCTGGTGGATCTTTCATGGGGGGCTAAGTGGTGACTTGCTAAGGCCTGTTTTATCTACTGCCCGTGTCTTCTCTGGTCAATGACACCTTTATTGTATCTTTGGTAGGTTTGTGCCTTAGAAGACAATCATCGTTGGCTACATATGTATAGATCTTTCTGGTCTTTTCTTTTAAAGATGAAAAGAATGGAACCGCCGGTTGGTAGGCCCAAGACAATGTGTCAAAAACGATGGTGACTAAGCTCCAGTAATATCAGGGCATAGTATAGAACACTGACAGAAGTAAAAAGGCCCTAGTTGTTGCCCCAGTCACCAGCAAGCTAGACGGGAAGGGTGACTGAATGACTCATGGGTCAGAAAGTAAGTGCAAACAAAAAAGAACAGCAAAAAGTGTATTCCAAAAGCATCCTCTTCTGAATCCAGGGTCTGACAGGACACAGTAACCAGCAGTGCTGCTGTAGAGACACCACAGTTGCCAACACACACAGACTAAACTCATACTCCTTTTAATGAGCCTGTGTTATGATACTGTCTGACACTCTCTAATTACCCCTCTGGCTAACCAACAAAAACACTCACTCCCAATGACCTGTGTGTGTGTGTGTGTGTGTGTGTGTGTGTGTGTGTGTGTGTGTGTGTGTGTGTGTGTGTGTGTGTGTGCGTGCGCGCACGTGCTTTAGATCTAACTATACTATAGTTGTATAGTAAAACCAGAAAGGTTTTGACTCATGGGGACTTTGTGGCGGTCCCCATGAGGCAGAAGTCGATTTCTGGCTCAGGGATTAAGTTTAGGATCAAATTTACAGTTAAATTTAGAGTTAGAATTGGGGTTTCTTTAAGGTCCAGGGATTGTTGGTTAGGTTGAGTTAAGGTTAGGCATTACACCTAGGTAAAATTTTGGCATAAATGTTTCTTTATTGAGGTTAAGGTTAGGGTAAGGATTAAGGTTAGGGTTATGTTTAGGGTTAAGATTAGGGCAAGGGAGCATGCAATTTCTATTTTCTGGTCCCCAATGAGTTTAGCTGTACATGTGTGTGTGTGTGTGTGTTGGGGGGGGGGTAGGCTGGAACTGAGCGTTAAAATCCCCCTCCTGGTATGCCATGAGTACATGGATTAGACACACTCTAGGCTTCCTGGGTGAAGTGATAGTGAAGAGATATAACAGGAGAAGAGTGAGAGACCCAGATTCAACTCCATAAACCAAAAGATGATTTGTAACACCTAGAATTTTCTGCACGACCTCGAAAAACACAACTGCTATCACAATCCTCTTTGTTGAGATTGTCTTTTTCCAACACCAATCAATCAAATGTAAAAAAGGTACTTTCTGGGAAATGGAGATTGCATTCCTTTTTATTTCTTCATGCCACAGAGAGTGTGTGGTGGGGCCTGTCTTGTCTGAGGGGCACAAAAGGCTTGTAGCGGACTAGTGTAATCACAGCCACCCATTGTGATAGGCACTGCAGGTTAAAGATGGGGATGGAGAGAATATATGTGTGTGTCTGTCTGTGTGTGTGTGTGTGTGTGTTTGTTTTAAAGAAGGGACAAGGAGAATGGGCGTTTCCCTGATAGAGAGAATTGGAAACAGTAGGGGTTCATCATACATAGCAACCCAATCTTCCCTTTTCACACTGTCATAAGTGTGTGTGTGAGTTTTGGAGTGTGTGTATTGTGTATGTGTGTGGAGAGAGGGAGGGAGGGAGAGGGCGGGGGAGAATAGTGAGCGCATGTTATACAGACATCCAACAGGAAGGAATGTAGTTATGGCTATAATGTGTCTGTGAAAACAACTGTGTCCTTTGACCTCTAGGCTCTCGTAACTGGCAGTGGCTAATCAGCACTAATCTTTCCCATCTATGTGTGTGTATACGCCTATCTTCAGTATACACCAGCTAACAGGACGAGGTCAAGAGGATTATCTTAATGTATGAGCCCCGACCTATAACCTCCGGTACAACTCCTCTTCACCTCCCTCCCTCCCTAAACCCATTCCTAGTCTGATATCCCTTGTACATGCAGCCTGATGCTTAAAGGCTGGCTCAACAGACAGACAGTACTTAAACGGTGGTCAAAACATGATCAATTCAAATATGTGTACATTCAACCTTGACCTTTGTAGTAACAGTGCTTCCTGATACTTGGACTCAATGGAATTCTAACTGTTAAATAGACGTAGGTATGACACCAGCATCACCATGCATTTTTGTGTTTGTGGTATCGCTTATTAATGTCTCGACGCAGCGTACATCTTAAAGATACTATTGTTCTACAGTTTACTCTCTATTATATAAAACCTCGGTAGTTGCCAATAATCCGATAATCTCTGGGTCAAATCGGATTTGTAGCCGTCTGAGTAGCTAGGTTGCTTTTTCCTGTCTCCACTACGGGGCGTCTGGGGCTGCATCGACGTTTACCACTGCAACAAGTTGGATGTTCATCCGCAGAGGAGAATCATGTTATCACGAAAAGAAGAATGCAGGAAAATGTGTTGTGATTTTCTTTGAAATCAGAATTCGTATATATGCGCATGGCTGCAAAACGTGTGTCAAAAGAGCAGATTATATGTATGTTCGATTTCGGTTTGAGTCAATGGACATCGCAGACATGCCCTGTTGGTTCTAATAACTCGAACCTTGGTCTCTGTTTTCTCGGTAATGAAATACGCAGCGCAGTGGTTTCGTCTAATCTAAAAGGGCAAGCTCAACAGAGGCAGTGGCTAGCACACGGTCCATGTCCTGAGCTCCTTCTCTCTATGTAAACGATGCTTTCAGCTACCTCATAGTAATTGAATTAGTTCGGTTAGGAGGGGAGGGCCTTTGCTTTGTTAGTGTGACGCCCCATTCAAAATTCAGACCAATGGGACTATCCTCCGTTCGGCTGTAACCGTACCCACTCTGGCAGTCAGCGGTGCCGGGCTGCCTTTGCTCTCACCTTTTCTCTCGTCTCGTCCCGTTGAATCTCAAAATCAGGGGCACATGAAACAAGCGTGTTTTATTTTTTCTCTCCAATACTTATATATGAAGAGGATGCAGTGGAATGCTGCCATTTGGGTTTCGGGTAAACAAACGTCTATACTGTCTTCCAGCAGCAGCGCATGAGAGAGGTTCGAGGAAGAGGACGGACTCCTCCCTACCCCGTGACACTTCCAAGACAGCACTGAGTAAGGATAGCAGCCTTTTTCGGCCAGTCTGCGTACGGAGCAGAGAGACAGCTTTACGAATACGACACCTAACTACAGTCGGGGGTTGCCAATATGGCTCTCCAAAGTTCCATCTGAAAACGTGGACATTTGACGGACGCGAGCTGTAGGGTGACATTGGACACATTTATTATTTTCCTTTTTCATTGGACTTGGACTTATCCTGTGCGCTGTTGATATCCAGCGAGCATTCCAGATACGGATCCTGCTCAGCGCAAGAGCGTAGAAAGACGACTGTAGCCAATTATAGAAGAATTATAACTACAGTTTTATACAACCGAATACTGTTATTCCTATCCATATGTTGGCTATATTTTTTTGCGAAAATATTTTGTCTGCACATTGAGGTAATTTTTACGCATAGGCCTACTGGAGCCGCGAAACTGACGTCCCATGAACATATCATAGGCTATAACTGGACCCAGACATTGAACCTGACCGCGAAACACTACACAGTGTCACTCGCGTTTGATAAGTTCCCCACCTACTGTCGTCCAATTTTTACCAAGTGAGATTCCAAGTGAAGAACGTAGCGTCGTATATTTTGCAGGCTAAATTATTAAAACACCTCACATATTGGGGTAGAAGACCGCGATTTTCTGTTGAATTGTCTTGCCTAGTTTTTCATTCATAAACTGCGACAGAGGACAGAAAAGGCACACAAATGTAAACGAGAGAAAGCATCTATCCTGCTGAAGTGTTGTCTACCCAAAACTGACTGATCGCGCAGTCCACCCGCATCGAAGAGGAATACGTGCCGAACTTTGCTGTAGTGATGCTGCAAGTGGAGATGGTGCTATTCGTCTTTCTGGTGCTATGGATGTGTGTAATCAGCCAGGAGCCCAGCTCCAAGGTGGTGGCCGACCGTTATGCCGTCTTCTGGAACCGAACCAACCCCAGGTAAGTGTCAATCACAGCGGTCAGTGAGGCCGAAGCGAGTCGATGTTGTCGTTATCACTCCGTCCAGGGCGGCTGATTTGGAACAATACATTTCAGTGAATTAAATAGCATCCACACAAATGTCACGGTGCCTTTTATTTAAGGTAGCCTACAGAATACAGTACTGCGCATTGAACTCTTTCTCAGATGGGTTATGTTTCCCCGAAATCTGGGTAGGCTATAGTTTTATCAGTCCAACAGAACACATCTTGTAAACTGATGTTGGACTCCGGCTACTATATAACAGTAGGCAAACTCGACAAATTATCTTATCTGTTATCTTGACATATAAGACTACTACGAGACGTGTCACACGAAAAGCACCCCGTTGGAGAATATTTTTGCGCGTGTTCCAGTGTTCTCATTGGTTGTTTGTGTATCTAACCCCCGCATGAGAGTGGGCGCAACTACCCGCTGTAGTTCTGGAAGATGGTAAAAACATCTAACGTTATTTGTGGCTTCATTTAAACTGATTTGGATACAAATATTGTGTCCGACGGCATACCTGCGTATTTGCAGTCTGATCTTTGATGAAGCGAAAATGTCCCCAGTCATCAAACGCTGGTCATTTTAGTGATAACATTACATATTTCACCATGATAATTTTTTATGGACAACAAACTGGGCCGAAAGGTTACAGTTGAGCTACCTAGTTCTCGGTTTCTGATTGTGATTAGGAACCGCTCGAATCTGAAAATCTGACACTGTAGGCCTACAGTTTATACATTTGTTTCTGTTTATTGGAAGCATTTGCAGGTCGCTCATACAATTTACAGTGCTATCCGAAATCATAATAGTCTTAGCCTACAGTAATCAAAAAAGCTTCGTGAGGCTGATCGTTTACACTTACTTTGATATGTTCATAAATCGGCATATAAGGATTTATACAATCCACTTGTTGTTCTTATTAAGAAAACAATTACATCTAATGAAATAAGTGAAACTGTTCTGAAAGGTTTTCCAAATCTTTTCACTAAATTTGAGACAAAAATTATGCAATTACTATGATTTCTGTGGTTTAATGCTAAATTCATAGGCAGTTAATACGGAAATACTGTGTTTCAATTGTTAGTTCAAAGGTTATGAGAGCAATAACTTATGCGCTAAGCTACTTGGAGTTTCTGGGGACACATTTTGCATAGTCTTTAATCAGAAAAATGACAGTTATTAATCAAAATATGATATTTTGAATCTATACTAAGTCTGGATGGTTTGCAGTCGTGAACTTGCTACTCCAAAACTTAATTCGTACGGACGGGAAGACACTGGTAGCCAATACATTCATACACAAACCAATGCCCCAATCTAATTGTGTTCAGAATAAATCCCTGTAAATGGATTATATATACACAACTTTTTGATTAACTTTAGAATCTTGAATAGTTATTATGGATAGTTGACGGCCTATGCTGGTAAATATTAAATCCAGAAACGTTTCTACCAAGTGTTGTTGATATCACCAAGCATTGACTAAATCGATGTCTTTTTATTGAATCATTACATTGGTCAAGAGAGAAAAGAGACAACATTTTAATTGATACCCGAATTACGTTGTATGTAAGCTTTCTGTGCATTCTATCTTATCCAATATCTTTTTAAATACTTATAATTTTAATATATATATATATATATATATATATATATATATATATATA
>JACXGJ010004785.1:0-43065 GCA_016801105.1 Esox niger
GGAGAGGGTGAGTGTGGTGGAGGGGGAGAGGGTGAGTGTGGTTGAGGTGGAGAGGGTGAGTGTGGTGGAGGTGGAGAGGGTGAGTGTGGTGGAGGTGGAGAGGGTGAGTGTGGTGGAGGTGGAGAGGGTGAGTGTGGTGGAGGTGGAGAGGGTGAGTGTGGTGGAGGTGGGGATGGGAGTTGTTGTGGCCCCATTTGGGACAAGGACAACTTCTCAAAGCATTGGTGATTTTAGTTAAAGGGTCAGGAGAAGGGGGTGGATACTCTGGCTATGAGTACTGTCCTTTATGGTTATCTTGTTTGGACATGGCATTCCAAGAGCGTGCCGTATGTTGCCACCAAGCAATCAGCATCCCATGATCTTTGGATGAACCCCATCAGGTCTAAAGCAGTCTTTACAGTTCACAAAAAGATTGAAATTGTCAATAAACCTTATCATGTGGTTGAGGCATGTCGATGTCAGCCACGTATTCAGCCCAAGGAGTCTTCTAAAAGATTTCATTCCTTTCCTCAAGGTTGGAATGGGACCTGTGAGGAAAACATGTTGTTGAAAGTTGTTTATTTTCCTGAGTAGTGTAGATCGTTTTTCAGGATCTCAGAGCCAGTTTTCCTTTGTATAATTCAAAATGACCCAGTGTGGATAATAATCTGCATGTTGCTTGGATGTGTAGAGTGAATAACTGACAGCATTTCCGTTAGCTCTCTGACTGATGTGTCAGCCATGCTAAGGATTTCAGTCTTTGCCATTCTGATATGCTTGGTTATGTCGTCCCCAATCAATGTAGTTTCAGTATTATAGTTCACAAAGTTTCTTCTTTCCCTCGTCCTCTATCAGTGGTTTTAGAGTTATTTCTTGGATTTTGGTAGGCCCTAATGCTAGTGTTGTGGTTAGCTTCCCTGGGTTCATTTACACACATTTTGTTCAGAGTCAGTGAATCATACCTGTTTTGCAATGTGAGTTCGGGTGGTGGATTGATGGTTGGTGCTCTCTTATTTGATTTCTTGCTGGATTTGCCTCTGCGGCGTGCGACGTCAGACCAAGTCCCTGCTGGAGTTTATGCCTTTGGTCTAGCCCCGGTGCTGTGCCAGTAAGATGTGTCATTGGGGAAGGTTTGAACGCCTCTGCGGTTAATCCAGTAGCATTAGCATACGTCCAAGGGAGTGTGTCAGCTAGGTCTGTGACTGAGTACTCTAGATTTGAAGTAATCCCTAGTATACCAGTCTGTGTCTGGCCGTTAGCGTTTGTTAACTCAACCCCTAGAGTAGCTGCTAGAGTCAATGAATTGTTCACTTTCATGTATTTCAAGCTGAAATGACCCACATTTCTGTTTTTGTGACGAGGCTGGGTTCAATCTGGCCAAAGCCAGGAGACGTGGCCGCAATCTCATTCGAATTCCGAGCCACTACTGACACACCAGGCAGATGTGGGGACCACATTACAATGTGTCCTGCCATTTCAGAGAATGGTGTGAGCACACATATTCCACACATTGGATCCTATAAAACCCAACTTCACCCGGCCTTCCTCAATACACAATGCAGAGACCTTATACCAATGCAGGGGATGGTTGCACCCTGCAAGGAGATTTCTGCCCCGGTGCATCGTAAGTGATAACATCAGATGTGATGTGGACGAAATTCTCTGGCCAGACTAACAAGAGTGACAGGATGTCCACCAAGAAGATGGGAACTTGTGGAGTTCCATACTGTGACAACGTACAGTTTATTGTTTTTGACAGTTTTTTCATTGTTGATGCAGGTTTATTTATTTATTTTTTAGATGGGATTTTTGTGGGGGTTTTCTGCTTACTGTACACTACATGCACAATTATTAGGTGTGTATTCTGATCATATCATAAATTCTATGCACATTTTCCAACTCCAAACCATATAAATTGAATTCATCGAATTCTCATCGGATTGAATAATTTTCACGTGACGTTTAATGGTGTAATGAGGGAAGGTGTGACAGCCGTGAATAACAACTTATATCAAGGTGTGCGAAATTATTAGGCAGCTTCATGACCTCCTGTAAAATGGGTCAAAAAATAGATTTAACTGACACAGAAAAGTATTTTTTTTAAATGCTTTTCAGACAGATGCAACAGTGTTGAAATAGCTAAACTATTAAGGTATGACCACTGGACAATGAAAGACTTTATTGTGAATAATCAACTGGGGTGCCAAAAACTCATGGAGAAGAAAATACACAAATTAACTGCAAAAGACTTGAGAAAATTAAACGCAAATCTGCCAGGAACCCATTATCCTCCAGTGCCATTATATTCCAATACCACCTACCTGGAGTGTCAAGAAGTACAAGGTGTCAAGTGCTCAGAGACATGGCTAAGATGGCTGAAACACGATCACCAATACATAAGATTTGAAGACAAGGTTTTAGGGACAGATGAAAGTGCTACATATCATATAAAGTTTTTTTTTTTAAATCAAAGGCCATACATTTAATAAAAGGCTCTTTTAAAAAGATATGTTTTTGGTCTCTTTTAAAAACATCAGTAGTCTAAGAAACCCAGAGGTGGGCTTTGGCAAATGTCTGAATAATTACTTGGCCCCCTTTCTCTCCTGACTTACAGTGGATATAAAAAGTCTATACACTCCTGTTAAAATGCCAAGTGTTTGAGTTGTAAAAAAACTAGACAAAGGTAAATCATGTTTGAGCTTTTTCGACCTTTAATATGACCTATAACATGAACAATTTATTTGAAAAAAAAACAAAATGAAATCTTAGACAAAAAAAAAACTCATAACCTGTTTGCATAAGTGTGCACACCCTTTAACTAATACTTTGTTGAAGCACCTTTTGATTTTATTTATCAGTCTTTTTGTGTAGGAGTCGTGGCGTGGAAATATTTGCTCACTTTTCTTTGCAAAAGCGCTCCAAATCTGTCAGATTGCGAGATCAGTTGTGCACAGCCCTCTTCAGATCACCCTACAGATGTTCAATTGGATTTGGGCCATTCCAAAACGTTTATCTTCCTCTGGTGAATCCATGCTTTTGCAGATTTGGATGTGTGCTTTGGGTCATTGTCGTGCTGAAAGGTGAACTTCTTCACCTTCGGACGCCTGAAGGTTTGGTGCCAAAATTGCCTGGTATTTGGAACTGTTCAGAATTCCCTCCACCCTGACTAAGGCCCTGTTTCCATCTGAAGAAAACCAGCCCCAATGCATGATGCTGCCACCACCATGCTTCACTGTGGGTATGGTTTTGTTTGGGTTATGTGCAGTGTTGTTTTTGCGCCAAACATACCTTTTGGAAATATGGCCAAAAAGATTGATCTGGTTTCATAAGACCATAACACATTTTCCCACGTGCTTTTGGGAGACTTGCTGTTTGTATTTGCAAACTTTAGCCAGGCTTGGATGTTTTTCTTTGTAAGAAAAGGCTTCCGTCTTGCCACCCTACTACATAGCCCATTCATATGAATAATACGGGAGATTGTTGTCACATGTAGCATAAAGCCAGTACATCCCAGGGATTCCTGTATCTCCTTCAATGTTGCTGTAGGAAACTTGGAAGCCTCCCTGATCAGTTTTGTTCTCGTCTTTTTTGGCAGGTGAGTAATTACTTCTATTAATATGAATTTGAATATGATTGGTTAATACTGAACACAGCCACATCCACATTTATAAGAGGGATTGCACACATACAGTCCCTTCCAAAAGTATTGTAATGGCTAGGCAAATTAAAATCTGGTCGATTTTCCTTCTTTTCTCAGCTTGGCAATGGCTTGCTTTTCACCCATAGACACCTCTCTGGTCTTCATGTTGGTTTATCCACTTTAACAAGAAATGCAGTCTTTATAGGTTTAAACCAAGGATGGAAACTTAGACTAGTCATGCAGAGCTAATTAATGTTTGAATAATCAACCAAAAAGGCAACACCTGTGCAACAAGAAACATCTGTCAGTCACATGTTCTAATAGTTTTGCTCACCTAAAAATGCTGTGGTCTAATACAAAAGGTGATATGTCCTAAGTTGTTTAACACATCTAGATGTGAATACCAGGAAATGAAAGCTGAAATTCAAAACTATTGTCTCATACTCATCTTTTGATCTTAAACCCCAATGTCTTCAGTGACCATCGAAAACAAAGAAATTTGCCTTACCGTTCCAATACTTATTGTAAGGATATTATTTGAAATGTTTCCCCCTAGAAGATTTCAGTTTGTTTTTTAATTGAATTGTTCACATTGTAGTTCATATAAAAATTGGAAAATGTTCTGACATGATTTACACTCACCTAAAGGATTATTAGGAACACCATACTAATACTGTGTTTGACCCCCTTTCGCCTTCAGAACTGCCTTAATTCTATGTGGCATTGATTCAACAAGGTACTGAAAGCATTCTTTTTAAATGTTGGCCCATATTGATAGGATAGCATCTTGCAGTTGATGGAGATTTGTGGGATGCACATCCAGGGCACGAAGCTCCCGTTCCACCACATCCCAAAGATGCTCTATTGGGTTGAGATCTGGTGACTGTGGGGGCTATTTTAGTACAGTGAACTCATTGTCATGTCCAAGAAACCAATCAGAAATGATTCGAGCTTTGTGACATGGTGAATTATCCTGCTGGAAGTAGCCATCAGAGGATGGGTACATGGTCGCCATAAAGGGATGGACATGGTCAGAAACAATGCTCAGGTAGGCCGTGGCATTTAAACAATGCCAAATTGGGACTAAGGGGTCTAAAGTGTGCCAAGAAAACATCCCCCACACCATTACACCACCACCAGCCTGCACAGTGGTAACAAGGCATGATGGATCCATGTTCTCATTCTGTTTACGCCAAATTCTGACTCTACCATCTGAATGTCTCAACAGAAATCGAGACTCATCAGACCAGGCAAAAAATGTCCAGTCTTCAACTGTCCAATTTTGGTAAGCTCTTGCAAATTGTAGCCTCTTTTTCCTATTTGTAGTGGAGATGAGTGGTACCCGGTGGGGTCTTCTGCTGTTGTAGCCCATCCGCCTCAAGGTTGTGCGTGTTGTGGCTTCACAAATGCTTTGCTGCATACCTTGGTTGTAACCAGTGGTTATTTCAGTCAAAGTTGCTCTTCTATCAGCTTGAATCAGTCGGCCCATTGACCTTTAGCATAAACTAGGCATTTTCGCCCACAGGACTGCCACATACTGGATGTTTTTTTCCGTTTCACTCCATTCTTTCTAAACCCTAGAAATGGTTGTGCGTGAAAATCCCAGTAACTGAGCAGATTGTGAAATACTCAGACCGGCCCGTCTGGCACCAATAACCATGGCATGCTCAAAATTGCTTAAATCACCTTTTTGTCCCATTCTGACATTCAGATTGAAGTTCAGGAGGTTTTCTTGACCAGGACCACACCCCTAAATGCATTGAAGCAACTGCCATGTGATTGGTTGATTAGATAATTGCATTAATGAGAAATTGAACAGGTGTTCCTAATAATCCTTTGTGTGAGTGTATCTATCTCTCATTCTTTTACAAAAAAAGGCATTTTAACAGGGGTGTGTAGACTTTTTATATCCACTGTAAATGTTATTGAGAATTTGTGGGCCCCCCTCTAACATGAGATATACAGTCAGGGAAAACAAGACACCTGTTTGAACAGCATTTGAGAGGGCGGGATTGCTGCTTCAGTGTAATTTGATCATGAACAGATCAAGAAACTGACAGACTCCATGTTGTCCAGTGTTATTTTGTGTTACTTATTTGTTACACCTACTTTAAAAATTAAGAATAAGCATGTGAGTAGTGAGAAATATATTTTTTTATTAGTTGCCTAATAATTCTGCACTTATATATATTCCCCTGAGAAAGATCAAAACTGGATTTTCCTTTGTTTAAGTTCAGGTTTGAGGTTCAATTATATTTTGGATTAACTGAGAGCATTGGGTTTTTTCAACAACATAAAAAATATTAATGAATACGATTTGCCTAATAATTGTGCAGACTCAGTCTTGTTTACTTCGTCTGGTGGAGACGTAGTAAACAAGACTGAGTCTAATCAAACTGCTGATCGGAATGTAAACCTTGTTGATTAAATTTTGGACAATGGGCCTGCGAGGAGTAAGAACTATGTTGAATGTACTCAAAATAGAATGCTCAGGTCAAAAGATTTGACTTCATGGACTTCAATTGGTAACTTCATTTTTAAAGGAGAGGTCATTAAGGGTTCACACCTGTTGGCTCTGGTTCAAAGTGTGACAGCAACCAAAAAAATTGCTGACACTTGAAGGCTTTTGGAGTGGAAGGAGTTTTTATTTGCCATGGCATGTCTCAGCATGCCTCTCACAACTATTACAAATGAGCTTGTAAGGCGTAGATTCAATTTGTATAAACAAACGCCTGGCAACACACTGGATTATTTAGCCACACCTCGGAGGCCTATTTCCAATACCAGTCCCCCGCAACAGGTTATTACCCAACAAAAGCATTCTTTATATAACCTACCATAGACCCTATAAAATGCTTTCCAGTTTAATGTCTTTATTTTATTTTATTGTTTTATTCATTTGGGATTCATTGTCAAAATGTATGTTCTTTTAC
The DNA here is from genome assembly GCA_016801105.1 of Esox niger. Classification (NCBI taxonomy): domain Eukaryota; kingdom Metazoa; phylum Chordata; class Actinopteri; order Esociformes; family Esocidae; genus Esox; species Esox niger. The sequence goes on from JACXGJ010004785.1 coordinate 6,553, forward strand.
TATTTTTTGTAAGAATAATGCTATGTAAACAAAAACGTTATTTTACAAATGCCTTTATTTTTTAATACTAAAACAGGCCTAAGAGATACTTTTAATTTTCTTTCTTTAACAACCACATGACACAAATTAAAGGATTCACAAGATTGAGCATGCTGTTTACAATTAAATGTTTGTCTATCTCGCTTACTCTCATACATCTTAGATACAAACGTGGATACTTTATTCGTAAATAATCAATATAAAAAGACATTACATCTTTATAACTCAGACATTTTGTCATTTGATAGAGAAAGAACAAGAAATGTTGTCTACTAGTGGTTGAAATCGCATCCTGGACATGTTTTCAGCTGTATTCCACTCTCACAGGTTTGCAGAATAGCCTTGACTGCCTTGGGAAAATGCATAAAATCTGGGGAGTTTCCAAAACTGATGTAAATAGCCAGCATTCTCCAGGGTTATTAGATGGGTGCGTATTAGCAATCATCATTGATATTACATCTCAGACAGGTCCACCAGGTAGTTGGTTGCATGCTAGCACACCGTAGAAATGAGTCCTAGATGAAAATTGGTTAATTTCTCATTTGGTTGGGTAATGTTTCCTAACCACAACTTGCCTCTGGTTGAACACTTCAATGGTGGAGTCAAAAATTGAATAAACGACCAAATTAATCATGTGGGGTAGTACATGATTGAACCTCATCTCATGTCGTACTTTCCCTGAATTGATCAAGGTTCTGATCGCATTCCTCATCCGGTGCACAGATGAATGCATAAAGGGCATAGTCGTGTAAGAAGTCAGAACTGTCAAAAGGATTGGTCCTTTAGGTGTTTTCCTGAAGCTAAGGCCAATTGTTAAAATTCACGCATTGCTGACCCCATTGCTGACCATCTACATACACAGCCATAAACATCTAAATTATGTTTGAAATTCAATTGATTTTTCATGTAACATGTAAAACTGTAATTGTCCACTTAACCAACAACAATACATTTTGGTAAGGTTCCTAAAAATTGGTTTTCCTGGTTAGAAACACGACACCCCACAGGTCAACTAAAAGTCTTCATACCCACCCTCTCAATCGGGTACTTTGCATAGGTTGAAAATACCGCTTCAACATGTTTTAACAAAGAATGATGCCGAAACTATGTGCAGACGATAACACACATCCCCTGCCCCCATAGGACCGAACTAATCTTCACAGCGTACCATCCTAACCTTTATGTCCACACTGTTCAACATGAGTTTCTCTTAAAAGAAATAATCGCTATGAACAAGGCCGATCATTTTGAATGTTGTGCTACGCGCTGAATAGGAAGCCCTTTTCATAAGTCCTTTGTTATCTCCTGCATGGTCTGTAACATCCATGTGGCCTGCAGAGTCCTTGAAAAACAAACCAGAGATGAAAATGGGGTCTTTAAAGTATCACTTCTATAATTCAGAATGCTCTCTATAACAGCTCTGTAGGGGTATGTGTTGCTACTCTGACTAATTAAACGATCACCCAAAGAGATGTACACCTGTGAAAATAGGGTGGCTATTGGGTAGTTGATAACACCAACAGTGACTCCAGCATCAGTATTAGTCCCATCCGGTTTAGTCACTTTTACACATAGGTACAGCAATGTAGGTTCATAGGTTTATTTGTCATTTGCAATAACAAGTTATGGCATTGAAATGCTTTGTTTTCCTACTCCCGACAGCACAGTTAAAAGTTAAAAAGTAACAGTGATTATAATATAAAAATAAGAAGATAAAACAATCAATCTATAAAAATATTACACAAAACACACATCATTTATAATAACTATACTCTACAACCGTAGTGCAATGTAAAAGTGACAGTTGTGCATGATATAAACAGACAGGTTTGCATGGGACTATGGGTGGAAGGGAGCAGGGGATCCTGAATGGCGCAGACTTACAGTCTGAGGAAATAAACTGTCTTGTTGCCTGTTAGTTTTGGATGGAATACTCCTGTACCTTCTGCCTGACGGCAGTTTGGTAAACAGTCCATGGCATGGGTGGCTGGGATCTGTAATGATATGTTTGCTCCTCCTCCTACACCTCTCTGTGTAGAGATCCTGCAGGGATGGCAGGACAGACCCTGCAATTATCAGGCATTAACTCTAACTTTATATTTGTCTCTTTTTGAAAAAATGTGTCGTAGAATTCGTAGGGAAATAACGTATGTATGCCTTTTCTCTATGGGGCGTATTTTGTGTCAGTTGTATCTTTGATTCTTTTGACACAAAATGCTCTGCTGTTTTAATCACCCTCTGAATTGCTTTGCAGTCGAGGGCGGTGCAGCTGCCATACTGGGTGGTGACACAGCCGGACAGGATACTCTCAATTATGTAGGAGTTGGTGAGTATCCTGGAATCCATGCCAAATCTCATTAATCGGTTTAGGAAGAAGAGCCGTTTCCTGGCCTCTTTCTCCACGACGTTAGAGTGATGAGACCAGGTCAAGTTGACACCAAGGAACCGGATGTCGTGTACTCTCTCTACAGCAGACCCATTGATGTGTCGGGGGGCATGGTCTCCCCGCCGCTGCTTCTTGTGATCAACAGTCATCTGCTTTGTTTTGCTGATATTAAGCAGGAGGTTGTTTTCCTGACATCACAAAGTCTGTGACCTTACCTCGTCCCTATAGGTTGACTTGTTGTTGTCAGAGATCTGGCCTATGATGGTGGTTTCGTCAGCAAACTTAACGATGGTGTTGGAGAAATGGGTTGCCAGGCAATCGTGGGTGAAGAGAGTACAGGAGCGGCTCAGCTCACAACCCTGGGGGGAGCCAGTACTGAGAGTCAGTGAGCAGGAGGTGGTGTTGCACATCCGCACCACCCGAGGTCTGGGTTCAGGATCCATCTGCACATAGAAGGGTTTGAGACCCAGATCCTTGAGCTTCACCGCCAGCTCGTGGGGCACAATGGTGTGGAAGGCTGAGCTGTAGTCAATAAAGTGCATTCTCACAGGTGTTCCTTTAGTCCGGATGAGAGAGTTTGGAGTGGAGGGTCCATTTCCAGCAGTAAACAATTCCAGAGAGGTTGCGTCTGATATTGCCGGTAGGTTTGGTATTTCAATGTATGTATTTTTCTCAGTAGATGTCTGTGTGAAGGGGAGTGTGAATAAATCCAACTCGGTTTTCATACATTCACCAGACATAGGGTGTGAGAGTGCCATTTAAAAATGCAGTGTTCCTTTTGAGTGTCCTCCAAGTAGTATGTGTTTGTTTAACAGCGGCTCATGTTTTTGTCACTTGCTGTTTTGTTTGACCAGCCATGACGTTGCTAATGACCTCGCTTCCTCTGTTCCTCCTTGCATTTTTCCAATGTGGTTTTGCAATTGAGAAACCACGCTTCAACAAAGGTATAGCCATCGGGAAAAGCCCCCGCAAAAGGCCTCTTAGACCCACCCTGTACATTGATGATTACGCGGTAAACCGTTACCAGTTTGCGCTGTATAATATTCAATATACCTTTGAGGATCATTGTAAATTTCTTAAAGTCTAAAAGATTGTTTGACTGGTCTGAGAGGTATTTTCGCAATCACCTTCCCCACTACGAACGAAAGAAACTGATTCTGTTCAGATTTTACTTCAATACAGATCTCATCAAACTGACTCTTTCTAAGAGGTACGTGGTTTGGCTTGTCGTACGTCACTATGACAACTTAGTTTTTTCCCCCCTATAATATGTACCATCCTCAACAGCAGAAGAAGAAGACAGGATTCACTTCCTGTCAAAGTTTGATTGATTGCATTGACAGCTGCGTATGTGTGAGAATATGATTATGATTTATGACCGGAATGTAGCATTTGTTTTTCCGGGGGGGGGGGCCCTATCCAGTTAGAGAGGGAGGGATATAGCAGGTGTTTCTGTGGGGTGAGGGGGGTTAGGTCAAAAGGATTATGGTAACTGATTATTTTTATGTTTGTTAATTTATGTCCCCTGGCATGTTAACAGTTGTGTTTTTCCGGGGGGGGTTACATGTCCGGTTAGAGAAGGTCTTAGGGTGGGTGTTAATATTTGGACAGTTGTTTTTCCAGGGTCTTCCGTCCTCCTCTGGCTAGGAGAGGGTGAAGGGTCTCTTGAGATCCAAGGCTGTGGGGGGTTGAGCATGTGTTTTTGTTGTTTCATTCTCTGAGAGTTACCTATAAATAAGAGTTAGACTTCTCCGGATTTGCAGTTGAAATCGTTTTTTACTCTGTATAAGAAACAAGATGGCTTCTGTGGTTAGTGATACACCTGTGACAACCGTGACTTACAAAATAGGCCACAGAACAGAGGAGTGAAAAAAAGATACGTTCAAGAAATATACAATGAGCCAAAGAAGCATTGTCTTAATCTGTATAGAACTCAAATACCTCGGTTGAAGCAGGTATTGACGTCAGCATGACATGGCGGGTGGAAAAACGATCGGATGCGTTTGATTAACCTGCTTCTAAAGTGAAGTTGTACATTTTAGGGGTGGATATACAAACGAAACCAGGGGCGTGAACCTCAGCAGTGGGTCCATACATTGAATGTCAAAAATACATACATCTCAACCGGGATGTGAGTGTATCGTGTGTCATGGGTATGGATCATCGGAACTTCCTGAGATCGTAAATCCCAAGGGATGTTGTCTTCCTATGATGTCCATGACAGCTGTTGGTTAGGGTGGGTTCTGGGTATAGCTCCACCCCTCATGAGAGTTACGAACTCTGCTGTCTGTTTTACCGATTACATAAACGCAGGTTATGTATCTGAACGCATCTAAAATATGTCAGCTAGAACAAACGATAAATTCTGCCCGAAATTGCCAGGGCATACGGATTTGGACATTGAAAGGCTCATTCATAGACTGCCAGAGAATTTAGAGTGCAATATCAAAACTTGTGATAATAACTTAAAATATATTTAAATTCAATCAATTCACTATTACAGATCTATTCTACCAAGAAAGTACCCATACATACAGATTCTCAAAGTGGTAGCACTTTAGAACAGGGTACATTTAAACCCTTGCTCTGGGTTTTTGAATGGTATAATATGTGTAAAAATGTGTTTAGCATAGTCAGGGCTAGCGAGGTCCAGAGTTTTCTACCGAGTTTGATGTAAATGGAAAAGTATTGAGAGTTATAAGAGTGGCATCTGAAAGTCAGGATACGAAAGTTAGGATCCCAGCAAAAGCAGTAAATTATTTAATAGAGATATTTAGCTTCCTTGTGGACAACTGGACCGTTATCTCTCTCGTGCTTTACAATATTCAAGACTTCTTTAGGCAAAGAGAGAATTTAAAACGCGGGGGCCATTTGAATTACAGAATAATTAATTTTAAACGGTGGGATATTTAAAATGAAAAGCTTGACAGCTGCCCACATCTCTCTCAAAACTGGCAGGACATCTCTTGACCCTAATGACACAATGCAATAAAATAAGTTGTTAAACCATTAACAAAAAACAGTTAAATCATTTCCTTATTCCCTCTTTACCGTTCAGTCATTTGTTGAAGAACTCTAGAAAACGTCTCTCATGAAAAACTCTGCTCTCTCAACAAGTTTAAAGGTAAGACATGATACTAATGTAACATTACATTTAACTAAGATGATACTGAAAGACCCTTAAACGAGTTTCTAAACTCTTAGAATTTTTAACATGTTGTTTGATCAGTTTCTATTGTAAGTAATCGACTTAACGGAATCAAGGCCTGAAGAAGAGGATGACGCTCCAGGCGGTTCCTCTCCATCAAGATATGCTATAGGTGAGATTTAATGAATTTATTGATTTAGTTTCAATAGAAATTATTGATTTTAAAACTGTAATGTTGTTTTTTTAGCTGACACTCCGCCACCGGTATCAAGATCTTTATATAGACCATGAGATCTGCCCTCGCATTAAGTTGTTTCCAGACATATAGAGGAATTTAATGGTGAAGATGGAAATGATGAGTTACTTCCCTTTTGTACAAATCCCAATTTTCAGGACAATTTCCAGGAACTCTACGCTCCAACTATTCCTCCTTCTCCAAAGTTATTAAATAATCAGATACAGATTGCATAGAGGTTATTCACCGGGCTCTTGGTCTTATCCAGGATATCTGCAACAAGTTGCTACTTACGGTAAGAATATTAATAATTTAAACATAAAATAAAAAGCATTTTGTGTTAAAAAAAATGCTTGAAATGTTTAATTACAGATTCTGACGAAGCGCACCGAGATTTACCCCACGTCCTACTGGGCCCTGCACAGAATCAAAACAGCAAAATTGTCAACAACAAACCCTGGAACGGTTTCAACCAAGCGCTCAAGCTGTAAGAAATGGTAAGTATTATGGTAAGTATTATCTTGAACGTTATATAGTAAAACATATTATTTTTTTGTTCTAATGACGACTATTTATTCCTTTCAGACAACGTAGATGGCTACAAAGATCTGGAAGATGGTAGTGTTTATCAAGTTACCACCCATCTTCCAGAGCAAGATGATTTGAGACAAGATGTTTTTATGAGAGCGAGTAGTAATGATGGTATTGTTCAGGGTAACCGTATTGTTGCTTCTATAAACCCACCTTGCAAATCATTGTTTGAGAGTTCTAATAGTGAAGACGAAGCAGAACCACATTTGTTTTTCAGAAAAGAGCTGGCACGGTTTGTAAAAGCTAGGGAAGATCAGTTACACACGCGTATACGCGTATCTAATAAGTTGTCAAGGGCGACAAGATAAAGCTTTCTGGAAAAATAAACTCCCAAAACTGATCTGTAAATATTTGTAAAATAGAACCAAAGCCAGATCCAAAACCCTGTTATAAGGAATTGATAGATCAAATTTGATCCTTAAATCCTACTTCTAACATAACAACATCACAGCAATAGATTCAGAACCAACAAATTATGTTTTGCCATTTGTCTAGCACATTTATTTAATCCAGGTATAAGGGATATAGAAGGACTACAATTTCAGAGAGCAGTGGGCTTGTTCATTTATGAAACTGTAGCGTTTTCAGATAAAGGTAAATTTGAAAGCTTACTCGACATCGAAGTGGTTGTTCTCTATCATAATTGGGTTGATTAGGCCAACTTGAAATTCCATAACACGTTACACCCTCATCCCCAAATGCTGTATTTGTTTGTACGAGACAGTCATTATTATGCTATTAAGAATATTAAGGAATTCCTGGGTGTAGCCTACATCTGTCTGTCATGCCATACCTGCTTTACGCGATTAGGAGGGCACTCCTGTCGTTATAACTGTTCAGTATGCATCGATGCGAACTGTCCATATCAGCCTCTGCATCTCACAATATATTATGACTGTAAACGGACAAGTTGGCCTTATGGCATCCTGTGGCATCTAATTTTGTTAGCTGGTGTGACATTAATAAGAAATGTCCCTCGTGCCATGTCAATTATAATCTAAAAATGAATACACAAATGAACCTGAACCACACAAATGTAGCAGAAAAAGTCCAATATGTAAAGTGCTTTTGGATGACGTTGGTGTATTTGAAAAGGTCCACGAATGTTATATTCAATCTTTGAATCAAGAGAATCCCTCAGATAAAAATGCATTTTATGACTTTGAAACCGGACAGAATGACTCAACAGGTTAACACATACCTGTATTTGTGTCTAGCATGGCCTTCGAGGGAAAAATGCGGATGGCTAAAGTACAAGATTGTGCCATACTCTTTTTAAAACACTTTCGAAAAAACGAATATAGAAAGTACACTTTCATAGCCCATAATTCAAGAGGTTATGACTCCTACCTTCTTTTAAACCCCTTGATAATGCAAGGCATATCTCCTACTCTTATAACACAAGGAAGCAAGGGGTTGTGTTTTATAGATCCCGCATTTGATCAACAATACAACGACAGTCTTAGCTTTCTTCCCATGAAACTCCCTCAAATGCCCAATGCTCTCAGTTTTGAAACAGCTGGTAAAGGTTGGTTTCCAGGTTTTTTTCAACTCTGAGGAGAATTTGAATTACATCGGCCCTTACCCTGATCCTGAAATGTATGGAGCTGATTAGATGACAGTCAGAGAGAGAGAAGTGTATGGCCTGGTATGAGACAGTCCGTCAAGACATTTGATTTTCATAAAGACATGGAAATGTATTGGACAGTGATGTGGCTATCTGACGTCAAGGTTGTCTCAAGTTCAGAGAGGAAGTAATCAATGATGCAGGCGTTGATCGCTTGAGTTATATAACTATTGCATCGGCTTGCATGAAAACCTATCGTACTCATTTTATGCCCGAGGAAATGATAGCCATTCTACTGATATCTGTGGGAGGCAGTACAAGTCATATTCTAGGGGTTCCATACAATGGTTGGAATACCTAGCAGAGACAAAAAACATCTTTATTCAGCCTGCCGTGAAGCAGGGTGAAAAACAGTTTGGCCCTTATCATGTTGATGGCCATGCAGTAATCAACAGTGACGATACAGCTTTTGAGTACAACAGATGTTTCTTTCATGGATTTACATCCTGCTTTTTGCCACAGGAAATGTGTGCTTTAACCCAAGATGTGACATGTATCTAGAGTTCCAGGACAAATAGAATCCTTACAGGTTGATTATGGTCTGAAAGTGGTGGTTTTGTGGGAACATGTGTGGGCTCACTTGAAAAGGTCTGACCCTCAGGTTCGCGCTTATATGGATACTTTTGTCATGCCAGAGCCCCTGGAACCCAGAGATGCATTATTTGGAGGTCACACCAATGCTTTAACCCAAGAGGATGAAATAATAGATTAGTGACTTTACATCCCTTCATACTCATGTCATGAGCAAATACCACTTTCCTCTGGGCCATCCTGAAATCATTCATAGTGACTTTGACTTGCCCCAAAACTATTTCGGTCTGATTGAGCCAATAGTTTATCCTTGTTTCTTCCAGTGTTACCAACCCATGGGCCTAATGGGAAGCTTTTATTTTCTCTTTGTCACATATGCAGTGACAACAATAATCAGCAACATCCCTATGGTCATTCTGATGAAGAGAGAGCTCTGACAGGTGTATGGGTTACTGAGGAGTTTAATAACGCTCTAGAGAAAGATTACATTGTGGCTGAAATCTATGAAGTCTGGAACTTTGCCAGAAAATCAGATAGTCTTTTTAAAGAGTATATCAAGACTTTCCTGAGGCAAGCAGATGGTTTCAAGTTATCCTGCATCAGCCACTAATCAAGAGAGCAAAGACAGGTACATTCAGGATTATTATGAAAAAGAGGGCATACGTTTGGATCCTGGAGTATAAGGCTAAGAGAAGTTTTTCAAAACTTTTTTTGAACAATTTGTGGGGTAAGTTTGCTCAGCGAAGCAATATGCTGACAACATCCGTTGTTAGAGAAGCGCACCAATTTACAGAGTTCATTTTTCAAACCGTTTTGAAATTTCTCAGTTAATTTTTTAAAAGGTTTCTCTGGTACAGTGGCGGCGTAAAAATAATTACCTTAGATGTCCCGGAAATGTCGATATAATCATTGCGGCTTTCACAACAGCTTACAGTCGGCTTGAAATTTATGGAACAGCTTCAGAGAGTTTAATACCATAACACAGATTCTGTGGTTTATGTGAGCAAGCGGGGTGAATGGAAGCCACTTCAGAGCAATCATTTGAGAGGCTTAACAAATGAACTTGAAGATGGTGATCATATCATAGAATGGTCATCATGTGGCCCCAAGAGTTATGTGTTTAGGACTAAAAACAATCGTGTATTTTTGAAGGTCAAAGGCATCACGTAAAACTATGAAAGCACCCCAAAGGTATACCTGGAATCACTCACACGTTTGGTCGAGTGTTTCATAAATGACAAAACTAGTGAGCAAGTCTGTCTATTGTTTTTCAGATCTATTTTTGGCCCTCTGCGAGATTGCTTTGAATGTTCTCAAAGGGCACATTCCACTCGGCCAGGAACAATTAAAAAAATGAAAGAGACAAAAGGCAGTCATCAAGCTATTTGCAGATAAAATAACCTGTATTAAAAAAGAGGCGTGCGGTACTGCAGCCGGGCGGTTTCCTCCTACACCTACTAAGCGTAGCCCTCCCTTTCATCAGTAACCTAATCGCCCACAGGAGTGGGAGCTAATGTCTACCAAAATGAATTAAGTGCCTCAATATCAGCTGGATAAACTTATGCAACAAGGTCCTGAAACTATTAGACAAACAGCTAATTATAAAGTTTCTCAAAATATACTACATTTGTAATCGGTTCCCTCCAAAATACACTTATTTGAAAGGCAGAATACCGAAGACTGGTTACAATTTTCTGAATAAATAGACATTTGATAATTGTAATGTAATGCGATTTTTATTTCAATAAAAATACATTTGACTTTTTTTTTTAAAAACATTTGTCTTGAACATGCACACAGAGTATAATGTTTTAAAGGGGGTACATTTAAACGCTTTAGAGATTTTCTAACAAAACAATCCATGACATTATTACTTTTTAAATCATCACTATATTGTGATATAACATCTTCATATGAAAGTCCTCTGACTCTTTGGCAGAAATCGAAAATACAATGATGACCACAGGTTGCGGGGTTAAATTCATACTGTACTTGTTCAGTGCTGTAATATATCTTGAAATCGTTTCTGATTAAAAGTTGTTTTATTGATTTGGGAAAACGCGAAAATACAAGTGAAAACCTGAAGGAAACGAAAAAAGTTGTGATTTTTCTGCCTTCCTTTTCTAAAGTCACGGCGAGCCAGTGTTCCCCTGGCATGTATTAACATTGAACATAGCGGGCCAATTACTAAAAGCATTCGTAGGTAATTCATCACAAGCCCATACTCTGCTTTCCGAACCATTCGTTGCATAAAACTCTCAATCTCTTGGGTGTTCATCTTTCATGGTTAGCCGTCCGACCTAAAGGTTCCCAGAAGAGCATTTCCAGTCACAGGCTGCTTGTGGAGACTGGTGAAAGGTTTCCGGTTTTGTCCTCAGTCGGGGATACGTTGAAAGCGAACAGGGTATAGCCGGAAGCGTAATCTTTTCTCTCTACAGGCAGAGATAGATCTTTTAAATGTCTCCCCGTAGCCTGGTATAGATTATAAAATTATCTAACGCATAGGCCGCTGTTGAAATTTGGTTGGAATGACTTTGATTTTGACCTCCGTCCTGACAGAGGGCTACATACTCTGCATTAAAATGATGGAAATTGACATTTTTTTTAACAGAACTGCCGATGCAGGCTTCGTGTTCAACCAGGCCGATAACAATGTAGCAGGGTAGAGATCCCCAAAACAGGTTGTCCTACCTGGAAATTCTAGAGCCTCTCGGTATGCTGAATGTTTTCATGGTAATTCTTTGAATGGGGTAAAGAGCATTTACTTTCATAAAGGCTTGAGAAGGGCCTAAACGAACGGCCGGGGATACATAAACGTTTTTCACCAACAGCGAAGCACTCTTAAATCAACAGCATTTAGGAGTAAACGCTCTTGGAAGAAAATCTCGTGGCGTATTGCTCCCAACAGTAACACCCTTTGGGAATTTCTAGTGTAACCGGCTCGAGCTATCAGCCCCCTATTTGCAGCCGGACTCCATACCGCATCCTGTATCTTTGTTAAACAAGACGGATGCAAATGGATTATTTAATGTGTCTACAGAGTAATTCAGTAAACATTCCATTATTGGGGTAGGTAGAGCTGCTTTGACTGATAAGTTGATCTCCTAATGTCACGTCCACTTATGAAAAGATGATGGCCAGAGGATAATTAATGAGAGTCACCTTGGCATCAGCTGGAGTATTAACGCCATCTTTCTTGGTCACTTTGATTCTGACGTTTGGCAGTGTTATTCAGGTCCAAGTATTGCTCACCATGACCAAGGACAAAAAATTATATAGGGCTATGTATTGGCCGAGATCGGCATGATCCCATCATCTATAGAAAAATTAGTAGTGGGGGCCGAATTAAGGTTGAGCTCCTTTTTTATTGCTTCAGCTGACATTCGATGTAATAAAGCATTTTAATAAAATACTTTAGCGGATTACTTTTGCAGACCTCCTGCCTTTGGGTCGTTTCTGACTTATCGATTTTGTTTTTACCGCTGTTCTTAGGGGGAGGCATCCGTATACCATGGGTCTCTTTTTAGTTCTGCGCACCAGCATCATGAGTCCACCCGAGCCCTTTTGTTGTTCAGGATCTGAGGCTGTACGTTCTCATAACGTTCGTTAGAACTTCACTCGCCGCATGTTTTAGATGTGGCTTAGCTACAGTAAAGCCTCTCTTCATTAGTGGTAAAACCATTCTAAAAATATTACGAAATATACCGCCAACCCCTGAGCCACACATAGTAGGGGTGCCATAATAACCAGGGAGTCCGTTCCCTACTTGATCAACGTAATAAGATATGTATCGGTTAGGGTCAAGTTGCGGAGTGTGTAACATCTTTAAATATGTACTGGTCGAAAGTGGAGTTTAACAATCACTTTGCTCTAATCGAACACTATATTTTTATTCTGATCTGTTTTATGCACAATCTGTATATTTTCATTATACTTCTTGGTTACAGGTACATAGTGTGGCCCTGCATTATAAATTGTGATAATATCTCTGTCTGTTCCTTCTATATGAACTAGCCACAGGAGCGGCACAAAACTGTCTCCGACCCTTAATACAGTGGGGAGAACAAGCATTTGATACACTGCTGATTTTGTAGGTATTTATACTTACAAAGCATGTAATTTGTATCATAGGTGCCCTTCAACTGTGAGAGACGGAATCTAAAACAAAAATCCAGAAAATCACATTGTAGGATTTTTTAATAATTTATTAGCATTTTATTGCATGACATAAGTATTTGATACATCTGAAAAGCAGAAGTTAATTTTTGGTACAGAAACCTTTGTTTGCAATTACAGAGATCATACGTGTCCTGTATTTCTTGACCAGGTTTGCACACACTGCAGCAGGGATTTTCCATACAGACTTTCTCCAGGTCCTTCAGGTTTCGGGGCTGTCGCTGGGCAATACGGACTTTCAGCTCCCTCCAAATATTTTCTATTGGGTTCATGTCTGGAGACTGGCTAGGCAACTTAGTTGCCCTGGCTGTGTGTTTTGGGTCGTTGTCATGCTGGAAGATCCAGACACGACCTATCTTCAATGCTCTTACTGAGGGAAGGAGGTTGTTGGCCAAGATCTCGCGACACATGGCCCCATCCATCCCTCAATACAGAAAAGCATCCCCAAAAAGTATATTTGTCAAGCTATACGGGTATATAATCTCAACGAGACCTACCTCCAGCTCCCCTGTAGCTCAGCTATATGAGTATATAATCTCAACGAGACATACCTCCAGCTCCTCTGTAGCTCTATCGGATTGCAAAATGTGTTTCTCCTTTTACTTTTCTTAGTTTCAAAATCTCATTTATGTGAAAAACTTTGTGTTCAGTTATCTTTACTTTTTGAAGCTCTTGTTCATAACAGGTACCCTCTATAGACTCTCCATCATAATCGTTTAGCTTATGAGCAGGCGGTATACGCGGTAGGCATTCCGCAATTGAAAATAATTCGTCAGAGTAACCTTGTTCCTATTTCTTATTAAAAACACCTCCCAACTTTGAGACACGCACAATATCGCCTTTTTGTGATGGTGAAACCAACCGTAAAGACTTCTTGGATGTTACTTGAAATGGTGTCATAGAATCATGTCGACATAACGTTGTGTGTTATGAGCTGTAAAATATCGCCACATCCTTTCCTTCAAAGTCTTGTTATAACGTTCAGTAACTGAAGCTTTTAAATCTGAACCCATAGCGAAATGGATAATATTCTGCTCGTTCATTTAATATTTTAATGTACGCTTAAAGAACTAATTTCCAGAGTTCGTTTGGACTTTCTTGGGAATTCCACTATTTTTCAAAATAGATGCAAATGCCCTAGTCACTTCAGCACCGCTCTTATTTTTTAACACTCACAAAAGCTACTTTTGAGAAAATATCTATTACCATTAAAATGTATCGATTTCCATCATTTTTATCCGCAAAAGCTTGCATATCACACAATTCAGCCTGGAATTGGGATAAACGATGAGTGGTAAACACCCCATTCGTAAGTAAGCAAGGGCCGGAAGCTGTTTAGTGCAGAATTGGGCCAGTTCTTTCTTCTCCATTGCTCGTCGCCACGGTCGCCACTTTTCCCGGTTGACCTATCTGCGCCAGAACAACCGTTTTGTTTCATTTCCCAATGGTTAGCTGTTCGAAAACCCTTTGAGAAAAACACTACAAAATTGGGATACCCTACGATTTTGCACCCCGTAGCGAGAAGGGCGCAAGTGCGGATTTTGGCGGGACAGGACCATCGTTTCTATGACACATCGTTGACACGCTCTCACTTAGAAACTAATACTTTGTGCTGCAATTTTCTATAAAACATCGGTGACGCTCTGCATATTTCCAAGGCAACCATCTGTCCGGCTGTCAGATTTGACTCTTGCAGTGAAACATTTACTGTACACTTTTTTGGTGTCCCTAAGTCAACGACCCACAAGACTCATCCAAGAATTCCACAGAACTGCAGGTATCAGACTAAGCAGTAATCAGTTTAAGTATGAAGACTTGCAAACCGAAGCAATTATCAGTCAATATTTTAGGGTTTTCTGGTGTGATTGGCTGCATAGACTGCATTCATATTCCTATCACAGCTCCTTCAGTAAACGGAGATTATGTGAACCGTCTTTCCACAGTATTATTTTGCAGGTATGCAATTAATTGTACTGCTATAAGAAAATCAGTGTGTTAATACTGGCAGTGTTAAAATGCCTGAAAATAGTACTTTTTCACTTTCCACTTAAATACATTTCACTTGAATGAAGCCACTGAAAGCTGTCTAATTAGGGGAGACTAACCATCACAATTCCTTATACCAAAACTATACTTGTGCAGTTTGAAGTATATTTTTATAATTCATCTAGTTGTAGGCAATTTATTTTTGTGCCTGTTAGGTTGTGGCTAAATATATATTGAATCCACACATTATAGAAATGTTTAATGAGTGGAACAATTAATGCGAAAAAAATTCACCAATTAACTACTGACTGAGTCAGTGTATTTTCTGCCACACCAGCTCATGTTCGTTTTGCTTATTTTCTTGAATATATACTCACATTCTCCAAATGTATTCATTAACTTCTAACTCAACTCAGGAGAAGTAGGGGTTGAGTCCTTTTTCTCCTGTTGCCATGGTGAATCACGTTATCTCGTTCCATTGGTGGCGATTTCCCTGACGCATGTGTTTTTTTCAGAGTTAACTAAATTTGACTGAACTAATTGTTACCACCTTTTCAGCAACCACCAACTCTGGGTTTGACAGCTCTGAGTCAGTTAAACCAGAG
This sequence comes from Esox niger, assembly GCA_016801105.1. NCBI lineage: Eukaryota > Metazoa > Chordata > Actinopteri > Esociformes > Esocidae > Esox > Esox niger. The sequence continues at coordinate 21,877 of JACXGJ010004785.1, forward strand.
TTGTGTGGTGAACTCAGTATGTTAACCCTGCTTTCGTGAATACCACCTAGAACTCAGTATTTGCTAACAATTTCATTCTGTCTTTATAACGTGATAATAAATAGACTTCAGTTAGTCTTGTGTCCATAGCGCTAAGAATGTCATGGTGAATGTATCCACTATGAAATTCTTAGCACTATGGATGCAAGACTATCTAAAAATAGCACCATTAATAAGCCATTTACAAAATCAAGAGGATGTAGAGAGCAATGTATTTATTCTCTCCAAATCCTCCACTGCCTGTTCAAGCAAAAAAGCATCCAAATGGGAAACAAAAGTCCTTTATTTACAAAACAGATGTTGCGGTAGGTCTTTCCCTAAGAAAACAATAGTCATCACAAATTTAGAGTCCCAAAGCTACTATTTAAAAAAATACAAATAAAACAGGAATTCCAACAGTAAATAATGTAATGAATGTAATGAAAGCTGTCTCTCCAATTCCTTCACCAGATTATTAGATCAGGTCAGCAACTGAGGAGAAGGGAAGAAAACATGTTAATGATGCTATCTAATGACTGAATTTTCCTAATATTACATCTAAATCCATGAAGGTGTCACTTCAGAATTTGGGAATTGTTGCATAAACATTTATAGGGAACACAACATTATTAGTTTCAGAACAGAATGTGGAAATCATTCTTATTATTAGTAAATACATTGATTACTATGCATGTAAGACTATAAATTATAAGCCATGGAGCTTTGGAATATTTAGGTCAATTTCCCTCCTTTTGACAGGTCAGTCGGTTGATCTCCAGCAATTGTGCTTAGCTAACAGAAAGCTCCCTAAATCCATCACCACAATTGGTATCAAATTAGTCTGACACTGGGTAAGTCAGAAATTTGCTAAGTATTCCTGTAATGTGCTTAAAAACATTCCACATTAAGACCAAAACATTAATACCAAACATTTCAACTATATCAACTAAACACTCTGGCAGACAAGTTAAACATTTGTAATTACCATTCATTGGCATTTCATCAATCTGTGTGGAATAGTACTGCTCAATGTCACGGAGGATACGGATGTCATCATTCTTCACGAAGTTGATTGCCACACCCTTGCGGCCATAACGACCAGAACGCCCAATCCTGCCAAGAAGAATATAGGATGAGTGATGGGAAATACCAGTAATGGGATGGGTTAATGTCCCCAGAGAGTAAACTGTACAAGATGCACTGGACTCCTGCCACCCGGGGTTTCACTGTTGCACTGGAATGGAAAGGACCATATTCCAGTTCAGGATGAGGCCAGGTTTTGAACAGTGCAAAAACTAATTTTCTCAACTTCACTGGGTCCTAAATTGGCTGTGCAGCCAATATACCGAATAGCAATACTAAAATGTTTAAAAGCTTGTGGTGACTGAATACCAGTCTGGACAAGATTTCTCAAGTTTCATTTCAAAAATTCATTTCAGAGAATCCTGTGAGACTGACAAGGATTATTGAAACGTACCTGTGAATATACAGCTCTCTGTTGTTGGGCAGGTCATAGTTGATGATCAGGGAGACCTGGGGCACATCCAAACCTCGAGCCCACACGTCAGTTGAGATGAGCACTCGGCTACAGGGGGAAGAAAGAAATCACATCAGTGCCAAAGCACAGAACATTGTATTAATTCAGCAGCCCCCAGCCACTCCACATTCAGTAGCCCACAGCCAGATGTATTAGATGTATTCCAGAGCTAGCAAACTTGAATCAAGGGCAACAAGCTAATTGTGACATCTTGGGGTCCCAAGAAAGGTTTGAGATCCACAGATTTAGCAGAAAATTAAGTTGCTCAGAATAAGAGCTAGTAACCAAATGGTCTTTGATGGGCTCAAGCAGGCAAGGACAAGCTGAACTTGTGTTGTAAGAAACATTCAGTATTGTTTTACCTTTGCAAACAATTTGCAATGGTTCACTAAGAAATAGGACAACCCAAGTTTACCCCAAGTTTATTGAACAACAATGCAGATAATCTTTATCCTGTTTTATAAGGAGAGTTCTTTAAACATAAAAATGATAGAGCGGTCAATTCGATATGCGGACAGTCAAAATAAACAGGATAGCTTGGGCTCAAACAGGCAGTGGGCCGGAATCAAATCTACGTTGCAGTGATTTCTGTGCACTGGAGGGAGCAGCCTACACTGCTGCTAGACTTCCCTAAGCCGCAAGCAGGAGGTTGTTTACAATGACACGGGTGTCATGTCCCCAGTGAGGGAACAGAGAACATGGACCCCTGCCACTCAGCTTTTCCATTGCACTGGAATGGAACCCAAAGCTCACACGGAAGATTGAGCCAGGTAACGTTTTTGAAGCATCAGGGAAACCCCTACTCTTTTACTGCCCAAGGGGTTGTGATGTAGCTAGAATTACCCTAAAAGCATGCACGGATGCGAACTTGGAAAATGGGATGAACGTATATTCGTTTTTAGGAAAAACTGCAAAATACGTTTTCTTTCTTGTAAATAAGGTTGCAGGAATTTTTATTTTGAAAACTTTATAACTTTTGTAGTTGGAAAAATGTTTTGCACACTTCTAAATATATTTGCCAACTTGGAATTTCTATTTTAACCGTAAACCTGTTTTACAAACATGTAAAAAAGATAACTTTTGTAGTTGTATAACTAGGCAAGCCTAGTTCATCCGGCCCGCAATAAAGTGTCGCCACTAAACCACGGAGCTGTACATATGCTTCCTGTCAGTATAGCATCTTGTATATAATGACACCCGGCATCAGTATATCCTGAACAAATTATCTTGTGATATGGGCCGTTTTAATAGCATATTAGCCAGTAATCTCCTAACATACAGGAATAATTTTAAAAAAGTTGTCAAAAACTGTATTTGTTGTTAAAACATGAATGAATTGAGCCATTGCTAGCGAGTCTGCCAAAACTATTTCATTTCATGGCATAAGAATGTATTATTTTCTTTCATGGCAAAACAATGTACGTTTTTCTTTCATCCGTGAATGACATTTATAGAGTAACAATCAATAAAGGCGACGATAACTAACCTTTTCATCAAGAGAAAAGATGAGAATTGTGGAATCTAGCAGAAATAATTAATAAATGGTGTTGCTCTCAAAAGATTCCAGCTTAGGTCTTCCACATGAGAGGCATTGTCTTTACCCACTACGCCACGGCATTACACGTTACAGCAGTCGCTAGACTCCATTGAGGATTGTGTTAAACTGACTAACGGTTGTTTCTCAACCCTGATTCTGGCCTTGGGCCGTTCTAACAGCTTGTTAGCTAGTAATAGGCTTACTAGTATCTACTAACTTCCAAGGGTTAATTATAAGAAATGTTCCATGCCAGAAACAGTCACAATATTACCGTATACAGTTTCAGCTAAGGCTTACTGTAATGTAGATACTAACGGTTTTAGCCAGCAAAGTTTTCATCTATACAGACTTATTCATAATGCCTGCGAGGAAATACGAACACAGGACCTATAGTTCAAAGTCTACTTCTCTAACCACAACGCTATATATAACAAGGGGTAGCCCAGTCAGTCAGTCTGTAAGAGACATTCACTCATAGCAGAAGCCGCTTACGCGGACCGGCAAAAAAACAAGTCAAAAGACAGCAAATCCTTTTCTGGTGTCTTATTAATGATGACATCCATGGGAATACAGTAATAGGCTTTTATCAGGTAGATTATGTGAAATATAAAAAACTATTATTGTTAAAGAAACATGCCGTTCAGCAACCGCTACAGTAATTTAAAAGACAGATGTCTACAGCATAATAAAAAAATATAGATTCTACATTATCAGAATATTGATACAATATTGTGAAACAAGAATAGCGATTTTACATCAAATCGTTCTATTGGCACAGCACTATTCGTTAGTGGTATTCCTGTAGCAGAAATTACATTGCAGAATTTGCTAAATATATTGGCTTGTTGATCACATTTCGGTTCTACGAGATAACAATTTTGTATGAAAATCTGGGATGTTTTGGGAAAGCATTTCAATATAACAAGAAAGTAACCTTTTGCATACTCACTAACCATATTGGCATGCTTAAAAGATTATTCTTTGTTATTGTCATTACCTGGCTCCAGATCGGAACTCCTTCATGATTGACTCTCTCTCCTTCTGGGGCATGTCTCCGTGCATGGAGGACACAGTGAAGTTTGCCTCCCTCATCTTCTCAGTCAGCCAGTCAACCTATAAGCAAGCAGATAATTATAAGACATGAGAGACTCAGACAATGTAGGAAGTTTGACCCATCAGGGATGACCTTAGAGGACAGTCATTGACTTTCCCCTGAGACTGAACAGAGGAACGGTACAAAATGTAGTGTACCTCTGCCACTCTCAGGGCTTTACTGGAATGGATCCCAAAGCTTAAAATTGAGGACTGTGCCATGTTAAATAGTGCAGTATTTTCATATTGTACACATCCTACCTTTATTTCATTAACTAGCGATGCACCAAATAATAAAGGAATTGTGGCAGATTCTGATAGGAGATTTGCATTAGGCACATTGTTCCCCCACTTGCAACTTTTCCTAAGGCCCTCATTGTACAAGGGAAAGTACTGCAGTACATTTTTGGTCAATGTACCTGGAACTGCAAGGGCAGGGACCCTATAAATGTTCAACCAAAATTCAGTTCTCAGTTGCTAAGACAATAAAATAATAATATCATTAAAACATCACAGAAAAACAAAATAGTAGGCCATCTAAAATGTTCAATCACATCAGAATAATCAAAAACAATTGTATGGAAAATTGTACTTGACTAATTTGAATAATTGCTCTTCAATTGCACATCTGAGCCTTTCATTGTACTTGTAGCCATAAAGGAGTGTGTTGTATAGGCCACCGCTGCTGCTTTTATTAACAAATAGATTCAAATGATGTTCTGATTAAGTTTGCTGTGACGCAGGTACAACTGCTGAACTGCCAAAACATTTACTGATTGAGCACAGAAAAGCCTAGTAGCTCCTGTCAGCTGATAATCAAACATGCACACAACAGAGTGCAAGCAACATGCCGAAAATCTATTTGCCACATATTGTGTTACGTTTTGCTTCGAAGCCAATAGTGGCTAAACAGGTGTGAGATCATTTCAATAATTTAGGGCTCAATAATTCCTGCATTGCAGAAATTGTGGACGGAATCACAAAAAACAGACAAACAACAACAAAAAGCAAAAAAAGTGTCAAGCATTTCAAATTGAAAATATAAACCTCATTCAACTGTTACATAAATAATGATGACCACATTCTGGCTACTCAAAGAGCCGTGACTCAGGAAGAACATGAAGCTCTGCATGCAGTGCACTATGTGATAGTTCTTATTTGCTCTGCTGTTTTGTGACAGTGTCTCATGGATCTCTATTGCCACATTTCCACTGGTGCTTAACTCCTGGTACCAGGGCAACATCGGTGATTTATCCTAATGCTGGCTTTAGACTTTCCTATTGTCTCAACCAAGGACCTAAGGAGGGGATCAGATGGAAACTGAAGAATACGCTATTAACGCAAAAAAATAAAAGGCAATCTTTTTCTGTTAGTCAAATAAACAGTAATGCCATGCTCAGTTTATTTATAATACTGTTTTGAATTTCGAATAATAAAACAAATTTCTAAATCCACTTGACATCTATAAACAAAGCCTTAGTTGCTTTCAACATTGAGTTACGCAGGGCTAGACAGCAATATTTATCAGGGTTGATCAATAAGAATATCTACAATACCCACACTCTTTATGCCAAGTTTCCTAAAGCAGATAGTAACAGAACTCATGTTCACTGTGAAATCTAATGAATTTGGCTGTTTCTTTCATGAAAATGTTTTTATTAGACAGACCATTAGAACTACACAGTCTAACAAGGACACTGTACCATCTCTACAACCACCAAGACATAAATTGGTTATGTTGCAATTTAATACAATTGATAAAAATATACCTAGAAGAAACATTTCAACATCTTAAAGTTGGATGGCCGGAGGTACTCTGTCACCATTGGTAATCATGGATCTGATAGGGTGGCTATGACACGCAGATTTCTACAGGGATCAGTTCTCAGTCCCCATTTCGGTTCCATTTCTATATGCTACCTCTGGGCCAAAATGTACAGAAAAACAATATTAACTACCATAGCTATGCAGATGATACTCAAAAATGCTGACACCAGCTTATTTGCACACAATCACAAGCACACACACCTTACTTAGACAGTGTCTTACTTGATGTTAAGGGTACAAACCTTCCTCTTGGTGTTGCAGAAAATCACAGCCTGGGTGATAGTAAGCGTGTCATACAGATCACACAAGGTGTCGAACTTCCATTCCTCACGCTCCACAGCTACAAAGAACTGCTTGATGCCCTCCAGAGTCAACTCATCACTAGGAAAAGGAAAGAAAGGGATTGACCGAAAATTGGACCCCCGCAAACAGTAAAAGAAAACCACTACTAAATACTATTTCCAATGATAGGCAAGCCGAGTTCAGCTAGCCCGCAATTAAAATGAAATGGATTCGAACCCGGGTCTTCCACGAGAGAGGCACTGCCATTAATCACTACACCACAGCGCTACATGTTTCACCAGTTGCTAGACACCATTAAGCGTTGTGTTAATCTGACTAACGTCTCTTATGGAGTTTACTTCCACCACAAATTGTGTCTATGATATATGGCTTTTGCCACTGGCTATTTTAACAGTTTATTAGCCAGTAATAGGTTTACTAGTATCTACTAATTCCCTATGAAAATACTGCCCAAAGGGTTTTGATAAAGCCAATATTATGCATGCACAGAGGCGTACCTTCCACCAGAAAGAGACGGAATATAAATGTAAACAGTTTTATTTTAGGGTTACTATAAAGTAGATAGTGAAGTTTATAGGCAGCAAAGTTTGACTATCGAGAACAAATCCAAATGCATACTTTGTTTTGACTGTGATGAAATTCGATCGTGGGACCTAAAGCTTGTAGGTCCGCTTCACTAACAACTACTTAACAAGGTACGTCAGTTAGAGACACACTCTTGACTGGCTCTGCTTACGCGGTCTGGCAAAAAGGGGCACAAAGGCCCCGTATGCAAGTCTTAAACCAATCATCTCAAGTAAGAGGGGTTCTGTGCCCAGAGAGTGAACAGACAAACCATACAAGACGTACTGTACCTCTGCCACTCCCTGGGCATTTTTTTGTTGCACTGGAATGGAACCCAAAGCTCACACTGAGGACTGAGCCAGGTTACGAACAGTGCGAAAAGGAAGATACCTGGGTAATATGCTAACTCTCAAAATACTTGGATCATTAAACAAAAAAGATGTGTCAAACATGTAAAAAAAAAAAAAAAAAAAGCAGCACACTAATAGGCAGATTGTTTGCATTGATCATCCGAGAATTAACTTTTCATGTAAGTAACAACTGAGAAAGAATGCGTACAAATGTTCTAGCTTTGCCAGAGCAGTGTTTCAAAACAATTCCAAAAGCTAGGACAGGAGCCAAGTCTCTCTGTAGTGTGTGAGTGCATTAGAGAAATGGTTCAATTGAAATCAAAGATTTCAGTTTGTTTTTCAAATGAATTGTTCACATTATAGGTCACATTAAAAGTGGAATAAGTTCTTACATGATTTATCTTTGTCACATTCTTCTACATAAAAAAAACTGTCATTTTAACAGGGGTGTATAGATTTTTTTAATATCAACTGTAAGTGAAGAGGGGAGCATAAACTTGAATATTACCAATAACGGTTTGGGATTTGGGTATTATGAAACATCCATAGAGTTCATTTATATTTGGTAATCTAACAGATGCTGCTACTTCTGTTGCCTGCAGTTTGATTCTGACAGGTTAAAATCAAACCTGATAAAAATGATTAGCTTATTATGAAGTGCTTCATGAGCTACATCAGGTGTGTTAGGTCAGGGAAAGAGCTAAAACATGCAGGGAAGGGGGACGCCCAGAAGCAGGGTTGAGAAACACTGTATTAGTGTGAGCGATGAGTTTATATATAATAGGCCCACATACTCATCTTGGGCCCACATTTTAAAATAGGAATGTCTTTATGAAAATACAAAACAATTGTAGATCAAGAGAAATCTGAGACACGCCAAGCTATAATATAAAATGCATTTGCAACATCAATGGCCACTGTCAGACAGATTAAAACAATTTAGCGGACTTAATGCAGCCTTGTCTTTTGGACACTTATTTCTATTCGATATCCTAATTATCCAACAAATTAAGATCTGATTATCACTCAACACTGGCATATTTTGGATCGGATGTGGCCAACTTTAGATGCCAGTCGGAGTGGTTATGGATTATACAACAAATCTGACAGATATTTTGGATGTCAGGTAACAATGTCACAGAGACAGTTCGATAGGGATATATATTTTCTTATCCCATAAAGACCGCAGGACATTTTCTTGACAGCCAGAGAAGCACATACAAGTGTTTCTAAGAGGTTGATACTTGCGCGTCTTCCGGGAAGAGACCAATAATAGGCTGTGTCTTTTTGTAATTTAAAATTAAATTTTGGCAAGGGAGAGTTTGGAGAAAGTATTTTAGTAAAATACGTGAAATATGTGCCCCACCAGTTTAATAAAACAAGTATTACAGAAAAATTTTGTGACTGTCAAGAGCTTTTTCAAGTAACTCATTGGAGGATCAATGGTGAAAATATCTAATAGACGCATGTCTGAGCTGAAAATTGTTTCAATTGCTTATTTTAAAGGGTAATGGAACTGACAGGTCTTTGCATTTAGCGAGAAGTGATTTGAAGCATTTTTGAACGCTAATCAGTGTAGCGGTTAGACTAGAACTGTTGTAAATGAATTGGAAAACGTATTTATTCTCTATATCATTACAATAAAAACCCAACTCATGACAACATTTAAGAATTCACTTTTGATTTTCATTGCAATTGACAATATTCTTCTATTTACGCTGGCCGAGCCATTCAGCTTCATTGATAATACATTGCAGAAAATGTTTAGTGGCTAAGAACAACGTGTGATGAGATGTGCACTGAGAAAAAAATATAAATAAACTAGCAGTCAGAAACCACAGCACCTGGAAGAGCATTTTCAAGTCCCTCATGAAATGAGAAAATGGAGTAAATCCCAGTAACGAGACTCATTCCATCGGGTTAGAAATAAGGGCGGTCTTGCCACCCACCTTCAAATACAAAGCCATGTAACCCGGGACTCACCGTTTGACCAGGATGCGGATTGGGTCGGTCATGAACTTGTTGGTCATCTCCAGGATCTCATGGGGCAGCGTAGCGCTGATCAGACACACCTGAGTTGCAGGGGGCAGGTACCGATACACGTCGTAGATCTGCTCCTTAAAACCTGATGGGCAGGAGCATATTACATAATCAATTCAATTTCGTACTGCACTACATTTCTTGGGAGAATTGGTGTAGCATGCTAAAACAGGTGAACATGGTGTCTGGAACCAAGTGTCCCTGTCTGACATGGGTTGCTGACAGGCAGGGATGGTGGAAAACAAGTTGGTGTGTGCAGGAGAAACAATAGAGCAGCTTTGAAGAAGCTGTAGTGGATCTCATTCGGCTTTGGCAAGTCTTCTTGCAAAGGGGTTATAAAAATTCAACTCAACAGAAACCACCACAAACAGTCAAATTGAGCATTTATTGCGTTGGCATAGGGAAATGCAACTGGTCACTCACCCTTGTTAAGCATTTCATCTGCTTCGTCCAGCACCAGCATCTTGATGGCACGCGTCCTCAGACTCCTCCTGCGGATCATATCTGAAAGACCGATACAAATTTATAATCTTCAACTCAAACTTTGAGAAACTACATCTGTGCGGTGATTGGTGAACAATGTTCATTATATTCTACATTTTCCTGATTATTTTGCGGTCAATGGCAAGACGTGTAAACAACAAAAGATGAAGAGTCTGGAGAGTTAAATTAACTTTCTCCCCCTTCGCATTCATTACCTCTAAAAAGGTGTGCTAGTTTTGATTTGGAGGGGGTGGGAAGTTCAAACAATTGCTATTAATCTTTATTTGGGGGCTGTTCGGAATTGCAAGTGAGGGCAGTGCCATGAAAACAGACTACCAATAATACAGTCCAACGTAGGACAATTGCTGCAAAAGCAACATGTCGGAGCGAACTTGCAGGGTTCAAAAGTAACTCATACAGCTAGAAAGCAAGGTGCCCTGTTCCCAGAAAGTGAACAGAGAAACAGTACAAGACGTACTGTACTTCTGCCACCGAGGGCTTTTTTGTTGAACTGGAATGGAACCCAAAGCTCACACTGTGAACTAAGCCAGATTACAAACAGTGCAAAAAGGACCACGCACATGAATTCTGATATTGTTGAGTCAGCCAAGTAGCCTAATTTCATAAAAGGATACAAACAGTGTCCACTGGGACATTTCCATACCAAAGTCACAAATTGGAAACTGTTAGTGATTTCAGTGAGATGAAATGTTTAGTTGTCTCCTTAGCTGGGCAGATAGACGTTTATACATGTGGAAGATGGATACTGAAAGGTTAGAGCCAGTGTAGAGGGCACTCACCAAACACTCTCCCAGGGGTCCCAGCAACCACATGCTGGCCATAGTCCAGTTTACGAATGTCCTCACCCACATTTGTCCCTCCAATGCAGGCATGACACTGGACATTCATGTAGTCACCCAGGGCTAGGAGCACCTAGAGGAAGGAGAAAGGATTTTAACATCTAACTAAAAGCGATGGATTACAAGGAAACATGCAAGATGGCTGTACTATATTTTTCTTCAAGCTCTATTTTGTTGTGAGCCATTCAACTGCTTGTGAAAGAGAGCTGGTTCCTCACAGGGAATCAATGTCCTTTGTGCAGATTTGTGTAAGCCATCACAATGCTCTCCTACATTTGCCTTGTTTGCACATCATGTATGACATTTAGAAATTGCCACCAGAACAATTGTACCTGAACAACTGTTATACCGCTTGTAAAATACATTCTACCTAATGCTTGGAAAAGGTTCTGTCCTCCTTTATTCACCGTAATTGCACATTTAGTATTGCCATTTGTATCTGAAAACAGCCCACAATTAGACACTAACCTTTTGTATCTGTCCAGCCAACTCTCGAGTGGGGGCCAGGATCAGTGCTTGGGTTTCCCGCACCTGTAAAACATTTTAATAAATTCCAGAACAAGAAAACGTCAAGTGGGAACAAAATGAGTTATCGCAATAAGTCGTAACCCTTTATAGATTTTTGCAAACAAATAACGGTTTAATAACTAATGATGATGACGACTAAGGTTGAGTAGTACATTCAGGGCTTGATAGTAATGATGGACCCGAGCCAGTAAAAGACAAGTCAGGACTAACCAAACTAGCAACTCAATGTCCCGAATTGAGCAAAAAAAGTGCTAGTAAAATAATAAATCGCATTAAACTCGACCCCCTCCAGTAGTTTCCTGATCTGGCACACACACAAAACTACCATGCAGATCCTTTTGCACTGTTGACCAGTCAGAGTTGAGCAGTGATGTGATGCATGGCAGTCTTATTGTTTTTCAAAAAAAAAACATTTAAAACGTGCGCTAGGCATTCAAGTGAAGGCAGTGAAGGATAACTGCGAGCTCAAACGAAAGCTAACATTTTTACACCAGTGTAAAAAATTATTTGGCAGCTCAAACCGGGAATTTAGGACAGACAACAGTGCATTTGAGTTCCACTGACATCCAAATAGGTGACAGCCAAGAGCGTGGCTGACAATCTATATTCCGGGCGCTTGGTTGTGCCAGGAATTAAAATGCAGATGTCCATTGGGTGATTGCACCACAGAACCGCAAACAAAGTAACTGATGGACCAGCCGGTCGCCTTGTTCCCTGGGGTGATTGAGTTAGTGTTTTGTTGGAAAGTCAGTGTATTATTTGAAAGTAAAATGCTTTTTTGACTTATCTTTTGATTCACTTTTATAATTAGAATTGTTACGAAATAAATATAAAAATCTATATTGTGCTTCTTAGAAATACATTAGCTACTGCAATGATATCTCTGGATGTAGCCTATCATTCAGCCTTGCTCTTTATAACTGGTGCAAATTTTTGCACTCATCACTGTCGGTTAAATGCTTCTTCTACCTGGGAAGCACGGACATCTTTAAGGGCTAGACACTGGTAAATGATTTTATATGTGGCAGTCAGGCAGAAACTTCCTGATTATCTAACAGAGATCATTAACTGGTAAAACAGCAGTTACCAAATACACTTTTAAAATGGAGTGCTGGAGATACTATGGGCTTATTCAGAAATTGGTAAACCCTTTATGAATATTTTGCACCACACTCATGGAATGCCATTCAGAGTGATATTAATTTAAATGTTTAAGGGCCGTTAAGACATTATATTTCTAATAAATTATGTTTTAATTGCAAATATTTCATAATATATGATGTATCCCTATTTTATAGATTGTAAGGAAAATTTACAAAGTTTAAATGTCTGTATCATCTTATGTTAATTGGCATAAGATTCTCCAACTCTGAGTTCATGATACACACCTTGATCTGAGAAATAACATATGATCCTAACAAGAATACCTGAATGTCCAGACACTGCAATACTGATACACAAAAGGTGGCAGTCTTTCCGGTTCCTGACTGAGACCTGGAGAAAGAAACCAGAGTGTGTGGAAGAACAGGGGGAAAGATTATGACTAACAGTCACTTTAAACAAGCATTTAAGGATGGGTCTCAGCCAAGTAACAAACTCTATATTGAAGAACCTACTCAAATCAGGTTACAAATGTTCAACATTCATCTGGAGCTCTGGAGATGGTGGTGCAGTGAAAACAGTCATTACTTACTGTGCAATGACATCCCTTCCCTTGATAATCTGTTTAATAGCTCTCTGTTGAATTGCGGATGGCTTCTCAAAACCTAAGATAAGGAAATAAATGTGATGGTCAAAACAGTTCCAACCATATGTACACAAGAGAATAACATTTAGAACAAACATTTAAAAATTGTTTTACAACAAAAACTGGGTTTTCAAGTCTGCAACGTCCACCTTATAACCAACAATCCCGGTCAAAGCTAAGAGCAGTAGTAATTTGCAATACTGAAATAAGGTTTTGGTAACTATTGGGTTCCTAGCGTTTTCCATATTAGTATTATTTCCATTCAAATAAAACTGTATACCAACGATGGGGTGTAAAAAGCTACACCCGATAGTCCACACCATATTGTAGAATCGAATAGAACGCTTTACAACTACAGTAGTACCAACATAACTACGTCATTAGTTAGCCACGACGTTAGCGTAGGTAGCTACCAATCCAAAGCAACGAAAAACCAAAATAAGAACCAAATGTTGTCATTTTACTTATCGTTACAGTTTGATTATTCGCGGTATGTGTCCATTTGGGATGTGAAACATGGGTTATGGTAACAAAAAACATGATCTGCTATAGTTACTACTGTTTACATGGGCCCACTGTCCCAAACAAATCCTCGGCCCTACCGTATGCGTAGATTCCACGGAGGAGATCCTCTCGCAGGCCCATCGTGTCGAAGGTAGGAGTGACATCGACCTCCTCGCTGGTCTCAAACTCGATTTTTGTCATGTCTTCCTCTTTCAACAAACGCTTCGTTCGTGTTACGTTGGCTACCTCCATGGCTTTTTTCTGCGTTTTCTAAATATACAATTAAAAATGAAATCGACTTCACCAGCCCGCGTTCTGGTGCTATGCGAAGTAGAAAAATGACCGCTTGCGCCGCATGTGTCGCTCTGGTGACGTCGTAAGCAAGAGACAATAGTTTGCCGGGGAAATATCCGGAAGTATCTCGGCGCGTTCAGTCTCGTCCGATCTTCAGTTCGTCAAAGTATATATTGTGTACAGTTTGTGAAGATGTTATGCCTTTATTCAAGAGACATGGACAATATGTTCTTTTAAATACACTGCTCAATAAATCAAGGGAACACGTAATCATCACAGTATAACACCAAGTCATTTCAACTTTAGGGATATCAATCCTTCCAGTTAGGAAGCATAAGCGATTGTGAATCATTGTCACATGTTTTGGTGTAAATTAATTTGACAACAGGTGCACTGGAGGCAACAGAAAGACATCCCCCATAGAAGGGAATGGTGTTGCAGGTATTGGCCGCTGACAATTGAGCTCTCAGTTCTTCCTTGTAGATTATGTTCTAGTTTAGCAATTTTCTGGTCTCCTTGTCCTTTTCTGGTCTACTACTGGTAGTATAGGGCGATACCTGCAGCTTCTCCAAGGAGAGCTTGACAGGGCCATAGAAGGGCATCAACCCAGCAGAAGGAAGGAAACCTACACAATGACCTTCAGCAAGATACTGGTGTGCATGTTTTTGACCAAACTGTTAGAACCCGAATCCATGAGGGTCTGACATCCTCTAGTGGGAAATGTGCTCATAGCCCAGCACCATGCAGGTTGATTGGTATTCGCCAGACAACACCAGAATTGGCAGGTCTGCCATTAGCGCCCGTTCTTTTCACAGATGAGAGCAGAGTTTGAATCCAGCTTTCAATCGGTTGGTGATTTTGATTTCCACTAATGGTTGTTATGATATTTTGTTCACAACGAATTACACAATGTACAGTTAAATGTTTTGATCCTTAATGTAGTTCCTTAATCGAAACCTGATGTTTGAGGTGCTGGTCACATAATTAGAATATCATCAAAAAGTTGCTTTTTTTCAATAATTCCATTCAAAAAGTGAAACTTGCATAATGTATACAGTCATTCCACACAGACGGATGTATTTCAAGTGTTCATTCCTGTGTGGAATGACTGTATACATTATGCAAGTTTCACTTTTTGAATGGAATTATTGAAAAAAAGCAACCTTTTGATGATATTCTAATTATGTGACCAGCACCTGTATATATTGCAGTATTGCACAGGTATGTCTTAGGTTGGCCACAATAATAGGACACTTGAAAATGTGTGGTTTCACTGTATTGGGGGGTCTGAAAACCGGTCAGTATCTGGTGTGACCACCATTTGCTGCACACAATGCAACACATGTCCTTCGCATAAAGTTGATCAGGTTGTTGATTATGGCCTGTGGAATGTTGGTTCACTCCTCTTCAATGGCTGTGAAAAGTTGCTGGACCTGGAACACGCTGTCGTATTCGCCGATCCAGAGCATCCCAAACATGATCAATGGATGACATGTCCGGTAGTATGCAGGCCATGCAAAAAACAGGAATTGTGTACAGATCCTTGCAACATGGGGCCGTGCATTATCATGCTGCAACATGAGGTGATGGTTGTGGATGAATGGCACAACAACGGGCCTCAGGATCACGTCACGGTATCGCTGTGCACTCAAAATGCCATCAATAAAATGCACCTGTGTTCGTTGTCCATTACACATGCTTGCCCAAACTATAACCCCACTGCCACCATGGGCCACTCGATCCACAATGTTGACATAAGCAAACCGCATGCAGATGAGCTTCCCTGAGACGGTTCCTGACAGTTTGTGCAGTAATTCTTTGGTTATGCAAACAGTTGCAGCCGCTGTCCGGGTTGCTGGTCTCAGACCATCTTGCTGGTGAAGATGCTGGATGTGGAGGTCCTGGGCTGGTGTGGTTACACGTGGTCTGCGGTTGTGAGGCCTGTTGGATAAACTGCCAAATTCTCTGAAACGCCTTTGAAAATGGCTAATGGTTAGATATTAACATTCAATTCAACAGCTCTGTTGGACATTCCCACAGTCAGCATGCCAATTGCACACTCTCTCAAAACTTGCGACATCTGTGGCATTGTGCTGTGTAATGGAACTGCTCATTTTCAAGTGGCCCGTCATTGTGGCCAGCCTGTGCAATACTCATGCTGCCTGATCAGCATCTTGATTTGTCACATCTGTGAGGTGGATGGATTATCTCGGCAAAGGAGAAGTGCTCACTTACACAGATTTAGATTTGTGAACAATATTTGAGAGAAATAGGCCTTTTGTGTACATAGAGAAATTCTTAGATCTTTGAGTTTGGCTCATGATAAATGGGGGCAAAAACATGTGTTGCATTTATAATTTGGTTCAGTGTACATTGTGGCCATTATGGTTCTTCTATTGCAATGACAGGACAGGACATATTAAGCTGCTAGTTCTACTATCTATCTACTTTTACCCAAGAGAATGCACATTTTCTCCTCCGCAGATGTTCCATAAAACTAAAAATAACATCTTTAAATTTCAAGAAATAAATATCCTAATTGACTCATACTTGAGTCTTGCAGTGGAGTATGAAGTGTAGTTCATTTCCAACTTCTCTTGAATCACAGACTTTACAAAATCTCCCCTCTAACCAGTAATGTTTTTTCATGACGTCCTGTATCTATAGCCAGGCTATGATCATTGAGTCTTTATATTGTTAGTAGCTTTCATTTTTATATATGTATACAAGGTGTTGTGCTAACTTGATATCTCTATATAGAATTTGGTAACATTAATGTTTTTTATTACATGTAATTACATTTTGCAAGTAGTTAGTGTATGCATTTTGGATAGAGACTTTAATTTGTTATGTTACTGAAGGTCTACTGTTTGGATTAAGCTGATGCTTCTGGGACAACTGCTTTAAAGTATCACTCTCAGGCTTGATTGTGTTTGTACATAAATGCTTTTTGATGATAATATTCTGGATTACATTTTGTTAGATGAGTCAAAATTTGGGCTAAGGGGAATCTCCCAAGTTCTGCCAACAAGCTAAGTTAGAGGAATTTCAGTACTGCTCTTGTCCCAAAATGTATCATTTAAAATGTTAAGGGGAGCCAGATTTCGCTGACATACAAAAGGATTGGAGATCCAAATTCTAATTGGGGGGTTAAGTTTATATATTGCCTTTCTAAGTGCCAAATTTGCTCCTCATGCTTTCCATGTTAGAGATGTTATGGCCATATCAAACACCCAGAGTAACTCCACCAGTTATACAGACCTAGGCAAGTATAATTGGTGGAGTGTTTCACAGTTGTTTCTCCCAGGGTGAAATGGTATGTTTTCCTGAAATCTGGACTTTTTCAAAAAAGTTGAAAAGGAAAGTTTTGAGTGAGGAACGAAAGCATTCAATTGGCAGTGGTCTCTTAATTTTAATCATTTTGTTCCTCACTCTAATCTTGAGTGAAGAAAAAAGTTAATTTTTTTCAGAGCTGTACGTGAATTCAGCTACAATTATGTTTTTTTTCACTTTAGTTATGTGTTTTTTTGTAAGCACAATTAAAAAAAATGCATTTTATGCATTGAATTATACATTGCTTATTTACACTTATTCTTGGGTTATTTTCAGCTCACAAAATTCTTCTCATTTTAGTGAATATATAATATTCTTCACAGACTAACTTAACATGAATACTGGGAAAATACATATAGAAAACATTTGTTTATAAACTACTAGCCCTGTTCCTTACTCTGTAAATACAGTTAAAAAAAGGTCTAGTTACATTTTAGCCATTCTGGTGGAAATGTTGGTATACTAATCTGGCTCGTTAGTGGCAAATATCCTTAAGATCTGGGGTAGAAATGTTATCCCATAGTACAATGAAATCATATTTAGTATTCTAAGAATAATCCAGTAATTTAGTAAGGTCATTGTATATTTTTGTCACGCAGGTGCGTGTCCCTGAGCTGCAAGCGCGCGCCTGTTCTCAAACCGATTCCCACTCACCTCATCACCAACCGTATTTGTACAACTCCCTGTCACCTCTTCCCTGCCGGATCAATGTTGTTCGCATGCCACCTCTCACACTTTACAAACGCTCGTCCCGACTACCCGTGTACTGACTGACTGAATGAGCGACTATTCTGTCTGCGCCCTGCCTGCACCTCTGCTCTCTGCCCAAGTTCCGATCTCCTGCCTGTCCCCGACTACTCTGTCTGCTCCCTGACCGTACTGCTGCCGCCCGCTCGTCTACCGACCTTCCGCCCGTCCCCGACTACTCTGTCTGCTGCTCACCTGTGCCTTCGCTACCGATACGTGAGACGCCTGACTGCCCGTCCCCGACTGCGCTGTCTGTCACTTCCCCACTCCTACCCAGTCCGCGCTAGGATCCTTACCTGCAGCCCTGACAATTGTCTCTGCTCGCTTGTACAGGGTGTGCCTACAACAGATAGCTATTGCTTTTGTTAACTCCTCAAGGGCTGTAGACATCTTTTATGTCAAAGTTCCCAGAGAAGCTGGTAAGACATGTAGACTAATCATGCATGGGAGAGGGAAAGAGGGCTGCACTGAATGTATACAGGCTGACTGCTGAGTGTGCTAACTGCTCCAGGTTTGCAAACCTTGAATAAAGCTTTACATGTGAAAATAATCTACAGTCTCTGTGCTTTTCCTATTTAGTGAGTTCCACGGCAGATCCACTCTTGGTGATATGACATTATATACATAAAAATGACCTATGTGGAACCTTTTATTTATCATTATATTCTTATTTATTAGTCTGTTCAAAGGACTTCGTACACTGTTTGCTTGAAATATGTGTAGTAAGACATGTCTTTCTCTGTCTCTACCTTCTAATGCCAGTATCTGTGTTCAGGGGCAGTAACAGATGGAATGTCAGCTGAGCAAGACTCTTAGTCTCCATCTATGTATGGAAACCTAGGCCTTGGGCCTAGCATAAACCACTAGAAGTAATATCCTTTTGGGAGTACGTCTTAATTGCAGAAAGGGGACTCCTGCTCCTTGTATTGTAAACAGGACTCTATTCTTTATTGGGAGATCTGAGTAGGCAGTATCACCAATAGTTACATGCCCCAGCTGTCGTGTGTGAGCTTTCACCAAGTTGTCTGCACAACCAACATTCTATGATTACGTAGACCTCCTGGATCCATGTCTGTATGCAACCTTGCATCCCAGCTACGTCATGGCAACAACTATTCCTTGTTTGTATATTTTGCTAGTGCTGATGTCATCATCTGTACAGTTGGGAAGGAATATACACCAATTAGCCATAACATTATGACCACTGACAGGTGAAGTGAATTACACTGATAATCTCATTATCATGGCACCTGTCAGTGGGTGGAATATATTAGGCAGCAAGTGAACATTGTGTCCTCATAGTTGATGTGGTGGAAGCAGGAAAAATTGGCAAATGTAACGATCTGAGTGACTTTGACAAGGGCCAAATTGTGATGGCTAGGTGAATGGGTCAGAACATCTCCAAAACTGCAGCCCTTGTGGGGTTTTCATGGTCTGCAGTGGTCAGCCAGTACCTATCAAAAGTGGTCCAAGGAAGGAACCAGTGACAGGACCAAGGGCGGCCAAGGCTCATTGATGCATGTGGGCAGTGCTTGACGTTTACTTTTTTGTGGCTGGTGGTTTTCCAAAGTTACTAGCCACTCAGCATTTTCCTAGCCACCATTTTGTTTTTGGGAATTACATTTTATTTTGATAAAATTAACGCACACTGTGGTGTGTTACATTTTAGCCTGTCTTGTTCACTGGTTGTCACTATTAGGCAAAGGTGGTGCCCCACTCCACCGGACCCCCCTCTGTGAAATGTGTCTACACACTTGAAAAAGACAACTATTACAATGTTAAATCTGCCCTGTTGTCCATGTCCTCTTGAGCAGCTAATGCACGCTACAATGTCCTCCATAATATGCAAGCAATATATTTATTCTTTACATAACCTAGAACTATTTACATGTTATTTAAAAAGAAAAATCACACATTTTATAATTCATTGCAGTCAATATTGTCTATTTTTGTTATTCTATGTTCTTGCTAATATATACTTGCATAAAAAAATAAACAGAGCTGTATTTATTACAGCCTTGTCAATTTATTTTCCCCCCATCCTTGCCTTGACGCCACATCGTTAATCTCCCTCGACTTCCTTCAGCTGTTCTTGACTCTGCCGCTGTGACTAGCATGTGGCTGCAGTACCCGAGGCTGCAGTTTCAGAACCGCAGAGGACCCTCGTTATTCGCGACAGAGTCACCTAACGAATTGTATAACCAAGGACCAGCACACGTTTAACCAATAGCATGTTTATTAACAATACGTTACCAGCCCATCAATGTGTCACCCTTAAAAATCAGTGCGAGCTGCTGCCACCAGGTGGCAAAACATACAAATCGCCACATGCATTTGCAGACCTCTGCTGCAGCAGAATTGATGCAAACGTCACGTGAAAAAGATAGCGAATAGAGGCCGGTCTGAGTTGTAACTGATGACTTGTCCGTATAAGCGTTTACAGATTTGTCTCCGCATTAACAAGTTTGTCCACACATTCACAGATCTATGTGCGCTTATACAGATTTGTCCACACATTTTCAAATGTTAATACACTTCAAATCAAATGTATACTATAAATCTTTTACACACAATTCTGATTACGCACACACAGAATCTGGATACACATTTGGAGATTCCTGTACATATTCACAAAACTCGGTACGCATTTAGATATTCTTTTACGCATGTCAGAATCTCTTCCACGGGACAGCAAGAAAGGTCCTAGGACCTCTGCCTGCACCACGACACAAACATCTTCCAACATATTGTTTGCCATTGTTAAAAAGTCCTGAAAAGTCGAGCATGGGTCAATCGATTTACTGTGGGCTACCATGGCAACAAAAGGAAAAGATAGAGCAGCGATGTTCACGGCAACGGAACAGCGTTTGCTATTGGAAACATATGAAGAATTTAAAGATATCATCACCAAAAAAGGCAATACAGCGACAATAAATAAAGCAAGAGAGAAAGGTTGGCAGGAAATTGCCTTTCGTCTTAATGCGTAAGTAGCGGTGTAAACTATTTAAAATACTTTATCAACATTGAATGTGTCACCATACATTGCAAAGTTTGTCTGAGAATAACAGTAACGTTAATTGCTTTCACGCAGCAGCAACTTAAGTGAAGGAAAAAGAACCTGGCAGCAGGTGAAATAAAATATTAAAATATAGTTCAGAATGGTAAGTACATCTAATGGTATGTACATATGTATCAATGCCAGCTTGAAGTTACAACTACTCAGGGTTTTTTTAATTATTTTTTTAATTGCAGCGACCAAAAAGAAGACTGAGGTTGCTGGCACTGGGGGAGGGCCACCACCAGCCAGCTTCACTCCTGCAGAGGAGCTGGCTTTGGAAATTAATAAAGGGAGGCCCGTCCTTGAGGGAATAGAGGGGGGGACATCATCTAAAATGATATCACGTAGTATAAGGAGTGAGTATATA
>JACXGJ010004786.1:0-10869 GCA_016801105.1 Esox niger
CCTTGCAGTGACTCAGCACATGCTCTGCATACCAACTGGAACCTTGCAGTGACTCAGCACATGCTCTGCATACCCACTGGAACCTTGCAGTGACTCAGCACATGCTCTGCATACCCACTGGAACCTTGCAGTGACTCAGCACATGCTCTGCATACCCACTGGAACCTTGCAGTGGCTGAGCACAAGCTCTGCATACCCACTGGAACCTTGCAGTGACTCAGCACATGCTCTGCATACCAACTGGAACCTTGCAGTGACTCAGCACATGCTCTGCATACCCACTGGAACCTTGCAGTGTCTGAGCACAAGCTCTGCATACCCACTGGAACTTGCAGGGGCTCAGCACATGCTCTGCATACCCACTGGAACCTTGCAGTTTTCCCATTCAGCTCACACTGTGCGTGAGGAGCTGGATGATGCGTGTAAAATCTGCGATGCAATTTGCATAGCGAATGCCAGCTCAGATTGCCTGGTGATATCCGGGAGATGTAATCGATTTGCTCTGGCTCAGAGAGAAGGATGCCCAGGCAGGATGTGGCAAACAATTCAGATGAGCCAATTGCGTTTCCGCAACCTGACGCCTCCGTTGTGTTACGTCCTGGGTGGATTCATAACTGGAACACACTAACCAACCTGACGAATGTCTTCAGAAACAAATGCTGAATCCAGTTTGCAGGCACTTGAATAATGTGTTTGTGTTGCGCAGTGAAGGCAGTGCAAATGGAGTCCTTGTTGTCAGGTGTATTAAAAGTCATCCATTTTGTACTATTACTAAGTATGATCATATTTGTTTTGTTATTAGACCGGAAACACTTCTCAAAAGAAAATAAGGGAACATTTAAATCACACATTGGGTCTCGAAGGAATGAAATAAAGTAACAACCAAAATCTTTGCTGCACATTGTGTAATATGTTAAAAACAAATGGACGTAATAACGGTCAATGAAAACCAAAATCACCGACCGACTGAGGGCTGGATTCAGACCGAAAATCTAAGAAAACGATTGAAATGACAGGCTGTTCCAGCATGAATTTCATCGATCTCATACGTTTGTACAGCCCCCACCTGCCTGCATGCCGACACTGTCTAGGCATGCTCCTGATGAGACGACAGATGGTGTCCTGGGGGGCCCGTGGGGCTACTTGGAGGCGTCGGAGACACCGATACACAACATCCCAGAGGTTCTCAGTTGGATTCAGGTCTGGGGAACGTGAGGTCCAGTCAATGGCATCAATGCCTTCATCATCCAGTAACTGCCTACACCCTCTGGCCACAAGAGGCCGGGCATTGTCCTGCACCAGGAGGAACCCAGGGCCCACGGCACCAGTTTAAGGTCTGGTACTCATCCTGGTACCTAACAGCACATGGAGGTCTGTGAAACCCTACAAGGATATGCCTCCCCAGACCTTCACAGACCCACCGCCAAACTGGTTATGCTGGATGATGTTTGGACCCCACACATACACACCCACACTCACACACACACACACACACACACACACACACACACACACACACACACACAACTCGTCAGTGCTCATCACACAGTTAGAACGTTGATTGTCCAGTGGGACCAAGTCCCCTTCCCTCCCTCAGCGGATCCACGGCACGTGACGGATCGCGGACGATTGTGACGGACAGCGAGGGATGAGCCATGAGAAGCTGCCGTGACATTCAGCTCTGCTCTGGAAACCCCACACACTGTGTCCCTCACCACGGATGTGCCTTCCAAGGTTGCAAATGTTCATCATTTATTGTTTGATGTTTATTCAAAGTCTGTCGGGGTGTGTGTCAGTGTACACCTGGGAAATGGCATCCTTTATTTATGGATGCATAGGCCATATGACACAGAAATAAAAATGTCTCCCAGAGGGTGTGATAATAATAATAATAATAACAATGATGTTGTTAATAAACTATTATATGCGTTCTAAGAAGAAGAATGTGATTTTGTCCCTGCTGGGTGCATTGGTAATGTGGTCTTTCTGGCTGATAATGTGGCTTGGTTCTGCATTCAAGAACAGAACCATGACAACGTGTGGGATGGCAGTTAGAGAGCTGAAATGGTTAGGGAATGTAATGTGATCTGAGCTCGTAAAGGGATCAACAGTAGGAAACTACATCTCTGTGTCCAAGTCTGAGCGTACATGTAAGGACCAGATGTCACCAGAAAGATATTCAAATAGTTTTTTGGTCATTAATGGATGTGGTTTAGGGAATACCTTGTTGCTTGGTGTCAGAAATGTGTTTCAAATTGAGTAATTACAGGTTGTTAAATAAAATTCATTCAAAATCCTACAATGTGATTCTCTAGAAAATCTTTTCTCATTTTGTCTCTCATAGTTGAAGTGTGCCTATGATGAAAATTACAGGCCTCTCATCTTTTTAAGTGGGAGAACTTGCACAATTGGTGGCTGACTAAATACTTTTTTGCCCCACTGTATGTGTAAGACCACAACCCTAATATTACTAATTGTAATACAGTCCCCTCTAAAATAATTGTCAGCCTCCCCCTCTGGTCTGTTGTCACGTCTCCATCTACCTTCTCCCCCTCTGGTCTGTTGTCACGTCTCCCTCTACCTGCTCTCCCTCTGGCCTGTTGTCACGTCTCCATCTACCTGCTCCCCCTCTGGCCTGTTGTCACGTCTCCCTCTACCTGCTCCCCCTCTGGCCTGTTGTAACGTCTCCCTCTACCTGTTCCCCCTCTGGCCTGTTGTCACGTCTCCATCTACCTGCTCCCCTTGTCTTCGTGCTTTATTGTCTGTTTGTGTTGTATTTACGGGAGGTTTCTACCTGCAGTTTGCTGTTGAATTACACCAGGCTCTGCCCATTTGTTTGTTTTTGGGTATATTACTGCAGAGACTTTTCTTCGCTGTACGTGTTTGGGAACGGGAGTAAATAAAGTGTTAAGCGAACTCTTATACATGCCAGAAATGAACATGAATAAATAGGCGCTTAACATGAATCCCCCACCTTATCTTAGCATTCAACGATTTGACTGAGATATTTTCATTTTAATATATACAGGTTTAACATAAATAGGAAGGGTCCAAAGTGGTCCAAAAGTGACTGACTGGGCCCAGCCTGCTTCAATGTGAAGGCAGGCCTCAGGTACAACCGACAAGGCAATATGGTGTTACAAAGCACAGTTCAACTGCTCATTCTGAAATGAATGCAAAACCTGATGTTGGGTCAAAACACAGGGAGCCATTTTGAGAGCTGGTTCCTTGGTGACGAGACCGAGGCAATAAGTCCCTCAGGCCAGCAGGTATTGATTTGTTCTGTGGGATACCACCAGTCTTTGTCATGTAGCTGCTCCTAGCTGAGGACCAATAAAAGGACTGGCACTCCTACTGTTTCTATATGTTGTGCGCTGTTCCTGTATGTTGTGTTTTATATGTTGTGTAGTGTATTTATTTGTTGTATACTTTTTCTTATGCAATGTTTCTATATATTGTGTACCGGGTCCATTTGTTGTGTACAATTTCTATCGGTTGTGTACATTTTCAGTATATTTTGGACTGTTTCTGTATGTTGTGTACCGTTTCTATATATTGTGTCCTGTTTCCTTATGTTGTGTACTGTGGCAATATGTTGTTGACTGTTTCTGTGTGTTGTTTGTTGTTTCGATATGAGTCTGCCAGGAAGAAAGAGAAACCAAAGCATGGTCAGCATAGTAGCAATGCATCTTCTGGCATCTCCTTGACTTCAGCCTCACAATGGTCCTTCTGTGAAGTCAGGCCATTGTGTAGTGATATGGTAGCTTTACACATATATACAGTTTATTGCACCCGACAGAAGCGGTTAGGAGACTATGTAGGTGTGAATACTGTAGAGTGAGCAGTGCTTATGGGCGTACACAGTGTGTCGTTGAGGTAGATGCCTTGCACCCGACAGAGGTGAAGCCTGGGCATTAGCTAAGAAATCCTCAAAATAACCTCCTGAATTACATGGATCAAATCCCAATTACGTGCCACGTATGATCTGAAAAACAAGCCTGAGGAAAACATTAGAATTAGTCAGTCATTTTGCCTCCCCTTTCCAGCGTAAACATGTTGAATATTTAAATAATCCTCTGAATTTCTCCCACTGTGAACCAGGGGATAAGTGGTGGCTTATTATAGATGAGTGCAGCCTACAATAACTGCCTAACTCGACGACACAAACAGGAGGGAAAGTTTAGCTAACTCTCTCCCCCCGTCCCTGAACGACACCGACTCGTGTTTTTCAAGTACTGGACAGGTCTAGTGTTTTGCAGACGGGGAGGTGCCACCACGCAGAATTGAATATGGATATTGTGTTGCTAATACAATGAGCCTCATAGTCTCCAACAGGAAGTCGCTGAGCTTATGGTTGGCTAGATACACAACACCAGACGGGAGTCCCAAACCAAAACCTTTTCTATACAGCCTAGTGTGCTTCTTTGACCACAGCCATGCTCTTCACGTACCGCAGGCAGCCCATATAGAACCCTCAGGAGTGTGTGAAGGATTTCAAGTAGTGTTAAAACCCAGGTGTGCTGTGGTAATCTGATACGAGGGACTTTCATCTAAATGACTGGCATGGTGCTGACAGAGACCGAACTCAAGGACTAGGCTAGTGTGTGTGTGTGTTTTGACTCGTGCTTTCATGCCTGCTTGCCTTGTGTGTGTGTGTGTGTGTGTGTGAGATATGCAGATAAGTCATGTCTAAAAATGTCCTCACTAACAACCTCTCCACCCAAGTCTTAGAAGTTAAATGAAACACAAGCATCCAGACGCCACCCACCATGGCTTGGCCTGTGGGGGGGGGGACAGAAAAGCCAACTGACTCCCCGGGCTTTCACAGCCTCCCGTCCTGTCTCCACAGGGCCAGCGGTCTGTCTGGTCTATGGACGGGGGGAAGCCCTCACGCTGCTCCCGGAAGCCCCCGAACCCTGAGGTACGCCATGGCCGTACACTGCCTCTGCATCCCCAATGGAACACTATTTGGCAAGTTCTGATTGGCTGTCCTGTGTGCACCCTGATCCCACTGGGGCTATGAAATGTCTAGACACTCTTCACGAAAATTTTGTTCAAAGCATTTATGAAAAGGCTGAAATCACATAATTATTTTAACCAACAACATTTAAGTGAAAAACAAATTAATATTTAAAAAAAATTAAAGGATGGTTGTATAAGTGTGCAAATATAACTTTAGTTCGTGGAAGAACCTTTCATTTGAATCATAGCAGGAAGTCATTTCTGTTAGAAATCAGCCGTTTCGTATAAGTGTTTGAAATAGATCTCTATTGAGGGTTTCTATCAACGTAGCAAACCTCTTTGTTGCAGAAGAGTCAAACTCAGTCAAATCTCATGTGCACAGCCCTCTGTGTGACAGTCCACAGATGTGCAATATGACTGAGGTTTGGGTTCTGACTGGACCATTTCAGGACATAGATCATCCCTTTTTCAAGCCATTGAGTTGATTAATGTCTCTGTGCACATTGGATCGCTGTTGTGTTAAAATGTAAAATTCTTCTTCTGTTTTCTGGCAGAAGCTGCAGTGTTGGCACCAGAATATCTTGACCAAATAGCTTTTTGTGACATATTTCAAGGTGAAATATTTGCAACCTTGCATTTTCAGTACGGGTGTGAAGACTTTTTATATCCGCTGTATGTAGAGCACTAAATAGGGAATATGGTGAAAGTTTGGAACACACCCAAAGTAACGCTACATTAGCGCTTAGCGGAACCTCTTTCCGCAGCAGATTCATGGATTATATCTGATTACCATTCTCAGCTGGGCTCCTGCCTGTGTTGCATTCTCATCCAGACTGTTGGGAGATGTACACGCAGCGGGTGTGGGTTTTAATTAGGGGTGTATAACCAACTAGCGGTTTGTTGCGTGTTATGGTTTTGGGGTCACGGTTAAGTTATTTTGCAGCGGAGAAATGAATTGCCATTCACAGTGTTAAGCATTCACAATGTGCTGGACATTGTCTGTGGAGACAGCATAGTCATGTTGGGCCTATCACGTTTCGATTGCCATTGACAGTGTTAAGCATTCACAATGTGCTGGACATTATCTTTGGAGACAGCATAGTCATGTTGGGCCTATCACGTTTCCATTGCCATTGACAGTGTTAAGCATTCACAATGTGCTGGACATTGTCTGTGGAGACAGCATAGTCATGTTGGGCCTATCACGTTTCCATTGCCATTGACAGTGTTAAGCATTCACAATGAGCTGGACATCACTGTTAAGTAAGTGCAACTCAGGATTCACTGGTCAATTCAAGGCAAACTTAGGCTTTGGGTTTTATTATGAAATGGCGTTAACTATTTATTTAATTGGTTGAGATTTTCACAAGGTGTGTAAACCCCCTATTTCCACCAACTTAGAATGGGCGCATGTCTACAGAGTGCATACATATTGGGGTGGCCGGGTAACCCAGCGGACAAAAGCACTGGTATAGTCAAAGAAATTAGCTAGTTCAAATCGCCAAACTGGTGAGTTCTTGAGCAAGGCAGTTAACCCACACTGCTCTCAGATCATTGCTGAAAATTATAAATAATTCTTAGTCCTACTGGCCTAAAATATTTTTGATAAGTACATAATAATGGTACTCTTTGAGGAGGACAACCTTCTCGCTGAGGGAAACAACATTCGCATTGAGAAGGATGACATACTCGTTGAGGGCCACAACATACTCGCTGAGGGTAACGACATACTCGCTGAGGGCCTCGACATACTCGCTGAGGGCCTCGACATACTCGCTGAGGGCCTCGACATACTCGCTGAGGGCCACGACATACTCGCTGAGGGCCACGACATTCTCGCTGAGGGCCTCGACATACTGGCTGAGGGCCTCGACATACTCGCTGAGGGCCTCGACATACTGGCTGAGGGCCACGACATACTCGCTGAGGGCCTCGACATACTCGTTGAGGGCCACGACATGCTCGTTGAGGGCCACGACATGCTCGTTGAGGGCCACGACATGCTCGTTGAGGGTCACGACATACTCGCTGAGGGCCTCGACATACTCGTTGAGGGCCACGACATACTCGCTGAGGGCCACGACATACTCGCTGAGGGCCTCGACATACTCGTTGAGGGCCATGACATACTCATTGAGGGCCATGACATACTCGTTGAGGGCCACGACATACTCTGTAAGGGCCACGACATACTTACTGAGGGCCATGACATAGATGTTGAGGGGGATGACATACTCATTGAGGAGGATGACATACTTGTTGAGGGGGACAACATTATCTGAACTTTTCTGATTGGAAAAAAAGTTTAATTGCACATGATGGATAATGACTGTCTGTGACGCTGAAATAAAAACACCTGAATTTCCCTTTGGTACAACTGTATTATAATTCAATGTTTCTGTAAACAGGTTAACTCATGTCAGCAGGTCGGGAACAAATATCAGAAATGATAAAACAATTTATTTATGCAATCTGAGTCGTAGGCATCTTCAAAGGTTTTCCTGCCACCCCAAGCCGGCCGATGCAACGATACAAAACCGAAAATTAATACATCTTTATCGTTTACTTAAAGTCATGAAAATATCTTTTGTTTTGTACAAAAAAGTAAATACAGCTACAGTACAATATATTACATCAGTGTTATCCAATACAAGTGAGCTCAACAAGCGTTGCCATGACAATGAAGCTTCCTCCCATATAAAACTAACTGCAGTATTTTTCTTCTCCGAGATGACCGGTA
Organism: Esox niger; assembly: GCA_016801105.1. Classification (NCBI taxonomy): domain Eukaryota; kingdom Metazoa; phylum Chordata; class Actinopteri; order Esociformes; family Esocidae; genus Esox; species Esox niger. The sequence continues at coordinate 7,703 of JACXGJ010004786.1, forward strand.
TTCAAGAGGGCTTGGAACATAAAACATGCAGTATTTGACAACAACAACAAAAAAATGACCTTCAGACATTCAGCGCAAAAATCACAAAAGAGTTACCAAAGCACACACAGGAGGAATATCATTTGTGGAACAAAGGGAAGGTAACATGGAAGAGGAAACAGGGAAGGTAACATGGAAGAGGAAACAGGGAAGGACGCAAACCAACGAGGACTGATATCCACTTCTTCGGGAATTCGAGACTAGATTATGATTGAACCTAGCGGAACGTGGAAGCAATATTGTCCTCTAGGGGCAACTTGTACCGTCTGGAGCAAGAACGATGGACAATCCCAGTGCAAAGCAATTCTATGTTGGTCTTTTTTGTTACTGTAAGCCTTTCCCAAACCCTAACCCTTAAGTGAACAACGATTGCTTGAACTTAAGTTCACAACACGCCACGACACGGTGTAATTAAACGTCAAACCAGGTTGTTTGGAGGAGTCCTCACATTCTTGCGTTACATTTGGACACAGGGTTGCTCCATCCACTGGTCCAGAGTTCACAGGATTTCTTCTTGTTTTGTACAATGTCAACGTGGTTGGCTGATATAGAATAACATCTGTCAAGACATCCAGTCTGTTGATGATGAATTCCAACAGTGTCAATGGTGTTTCTAGGTCAAAAACTGTTTCGCCAGCTTCTGTTGTCATTGGCTGTTTTTCTGATTGCTCAGTACATATTGCACTGCCCTTGTCAGATTGTACAATGAGATTGTTTTCTGTTTTGATCTGTATGTTTCTCCCTTGGACCAAAAGCATTTCTTCATTTATCCCCCCAGTTTATCAGCAAACTCCATATTGCACTCAAAAAGTCACCCTTGAGGTCGTGGTTCCTTGGTCTATCCCCAGACCGGGGCCCATTGAACCTTGGTAAGTGAACCTGGATGCACCCATCTGGATCCTGAAAGTTCAAAAAATCAGCAGTCCCAATATGTTATCACACCAAGAGATGTCTTTATGTAATCCCACCAAGCGATGTCTTTCTTTAATCTTTTCAAAAGGCATCCAGGAAAATTAGAGCTCTCCAATTAGAGCTCTCCAGTTAGAGCTCTCCAATTAGAGCTTTCCAATTAGAGCTCTCCAATTTCGAGTTCAAAGTTCACTGGCCACTTGTTATGGATACATTGTTTCTCAGCAGAACGAGAAAACCATGACCACCTGGGGTAGCAGTAGAGCAAGGAGTCCATGACAGACCTGAAGGAAAGGGTGGAGGCGATGGAGAAGAAGGGGGTAGTGGATTGATTCCTGTCCAGATGATGGGTACTCTTCGCAGGGCCTGGTTCCCTGGCAACGAGCCCTCTCGCACAGGACACCCGTGAAACCTGGAGCACAGTGGCACCGCTGATGGTGGTGGCAAGTTCCCCCGTTCTGGCAGCGAAGCATGGCACCATCACACACCCGAGCTGGAGAGAGAGGGATAGAGTTAGGGAGAAAGAGGGAGAGACAGGAGAGGAGGAGAAATCAAGGAAAACGGAGAAAGTAAGAGGTTAACAGTACATTCTTTGACAGAGAGAGGCAGAAATAAAAAGATCAAAAGCTTCTTTTCACGAGACGTGTCACCAGATGTTCACACTTCTTTCTGGCACTCTGACGTTTCATGTGTGAGATCCTTTCCAATGGTTGGAAACCTACTGCTCTCGTGCACTGTACGATATACTGCAGCTGTATACTATAGAAGTCTGGGAACCTGCTTGCTCCCCACTGAGGTCGGGACGAAGGCGTGTGAGGGATTGCTTGTGACAGAGACAAGGAATATTTGTCTATTTTTGCCATGGAGGCGGGGGGACGGAGGAGACACCCAACGGCGGCAGCAGTCATGAGATGAATAATCATGTGTGATGCCTGGACGTCCAGGGTAGCGTGTGGAGTGATGCATGTCCCCAGTGGGAGACGCTCAATCCAATTGGACTCCCAGTGGTCCACACACACACACACACAAGTCAGCTGCCAGGTGAGGGCATTTGTCTATACTTCTCCATGTGATTGGCTTCCTTCTTACAGGCTCTCCACTTGATAGGCTTCCTGATCACAGACTCTCCATGTGATTGGATCCCTCCTGCCAGCCTCTCCACGTAATTAGTTACTCCTACCAAGCCCTCCATGTGATTGGTGCCCTCCTATCAGGCACTCTAAGTGATTGGCTCGCCAGCGTCAGGTTCTCCATGTGATTGGTGCCTTCCTATCAGGCTCTCCATGTGATTGGTCCTTTTAAATGCAAATTGCCATGTGCTGGTGATTTAATGTATATCCTATTAAAATGTCCATGTTGGTTGAAGTAAATATAATGGCATCCGACACCAGGGCCATGCTTTTAAAGCACAATATATCTGGTAACGAAATAAAACAGACTCATATAGGAGAAAGGGTTGTCAGACTGTTTAAGGATGCTTGTTCCATAAAATTATACACAATGACATAAAATAAAAACATTGTACTGCAATGCAAAAAGAGGAAGCAACAACAAGTGCACAATCTCTAGGATATTATTGTTTTATATGTTATGAATAGTTGAGTAACTTTGTAAAACATTGTGTTTTGCGGATTAAAACAACAGTTCCCTAAAGTTTCCGAATGAGAATTTCAAATGCTCAGTGATTTGCGTGAATATTGCCTGATTACAAACACAACGAATGGGCCTCCTTTCCTCAGAACTGTCACCTCTTGCAGAAATACATAACACGATGACAGACTGAATGAGCACCCCTGACGTAGTCATTAAAGCCTTGATGACTGGCAGGCCAGTTGAATCAGGCATGTCAGCTCTGGGGCGTTTTAAATGGGCCACAGCTAGGGGTTCCATGGGATAGGTTTGAGGGGTTCCATGATTGTCCCTGTCCTGGTCCCCCTGATTGTCCCTGTCCTGGTACACCCGATTGTCCCTGTCCTGGTCCCCCTGATTTTCCCTGTCCTGGTCCCCCTGATTGTCCCTGTCCTGGTCCTTTGTCCCATTCCTGGGATTCTGTCATTCTGTCCCACCCTGTTATTCTGTCATTCTGTCCCGTGTTGTGGCAATTTCTTAACTAATGTATTTTGGAGACATGTTTGCTTATCTATTGCCTGGTATGTAACTCTGGTCTTTGGTTGTGACATGCATCTGTATTATTTCAGACAATCATTAGGGTCTCTGAC